>JALLPC010000062.1:0-19322 GCA_036940045.1 Stephanocyclus meneghinianus | reverse complement strand
GCTCTTCCGATCTGTTATCCCTTTTAAGGTCAAGATTGCCTAAATCAGACCACCACATACACCAGTTAAACCAATCGAGCATTGACATTGCAAGGCAATAGCAAAATACAAAGTAATAGCTGTACACTTGAAAAGACTACAAGATGGGGGGAGGAGGGACATCCTCAAAGCCAAGCTTCAGTGCCAAAAATTCAGCTATCGCCAAACTGACAGATTTCTTCGGCACTCCATCAACCATTAACTGAGCCTCTTTTCTATCAGCACTCCAACGGACACCTTCTCCACAATGATGACCTTTTTCATACCTTCCATAGAGAATGACGCCATCTGGACGAATAAATCTACCAAGTCCATGTCGTTTCCCATTACTCCACTCTCCATCATACACATGACCATCGGACCATTTGTATATTCCGCGTCCGATCATTTCATCATTTTTCCATGTCCCATGACATTCATGACCCGCATCGTAGTACATGGATCCTATTCCCTCGCGAGCATATCCACGATCGTCTAATTGGCCTTGGTACCAGCCGAGAACTTTCCCACCCCGACTGATACGAATTCTTGGATACTGGCTGGGGCTTAGCGGAGGTTCGCCATCCTTCAGCTTTGGAAACGACACATAACGAGATCCTTCTACATCCTCGTCCCCTTCCTCCGTCATGTTTGGGGGATCGTTTTCAGTCTTAACGTCCAACAACTCATCGATGAATCTGTTGACTAAATTAACATTAATTGGTTCATCTGTCCTCTGGAAACGAATGAGTAGGTCGTCCAAGAGTTTGGTGCCCTCTGCCGAAATCGGATCGACTTTTGCAATTTGTAATCGATATCTAATTTGATCAAGTGCTTCGTTGCCTACATCAAAGTCATTTGGGTTGGATTGCTTTCGATTTGAGATTGCATCATCTTCCCCATTATGACCTTCTTCATAATCATCTTCCCCATTATCGTCTCCAAGGTCGTCATCCCCATTATCATCTTCTCCATGATTATCTTTCCCACGGTCCGAATGACTGGAACGGCCAGACTCGTAATCAGATTCTTCGTCGCTCTCCTCGTCGCTGTACACTTCGTCGTATTCTTCTTCGTCGTCATGTTCCTCGTCGTAATCACTATGCTTTCTAGATTTGACCGTGCTATCATTCGGAATAATATCACGTCCAACGTTGTCCATCCGCGAGGTAACATCATCGGAAGACGGAGTATTTCTCAATTCATCCTCCTCCGCGAGCGCTCGAGTCTTGTGAGCCGTCACGCCGCCACCATTCGAAAGAGCTTTGGACGCCACGTCCAACTCGATCTGGGCCATGCGCTTCTCTTCGCGAGCGTGCTTCAGTGCCTCGGCGGCGCGCTCGATGATGTCGCAGAGGCGGTCGACTTCGGCTTCGGCGCGTTCGTAGGATCGAATGGCGGCGTCTATTCGCGCTTGGGGGGAGGTCGATGATTGCCGTCTTTCGTCGTTCTCGTCGTTTTGTCTTCCTTGTTTGGGCGAAGGGAGTTCGTTTGTGGGGAGGCGCAGGACCCGGACGGCGGAGCTCATGATCGAGGAAGGCGGTGGCATCTGCGGCGCATGTAATGGTGCCGCACCAGCGGTCCTGAACTGTGATAGGACCCCCTACTGTGCCGGTATTTTACAATACAGTGACCAGACTGGGACCTATCGTGACCGCTCTAAAAACATGGTGTGTCTCTGCTTGAACCTGCTTGAACCGTCGACCGATCACGACAACATCTCTCACGACTGTGATGGCTCTGCGACATAGATATTTATTTATTCTCGCAACTCGCGACTTTTGAATCTTTTCCACGTGTTTGGCGCCAAAATACACAAGAGGTATTATTGTGTATTTTAACATACCGTAATATTGTACAATACAATAGTCGCTCCATGTCAGGTCCATGTCAGGTCCATGTTGTCATCATCCACACAAATAAACAACGTGCACATGATAATATCGATTTTCAATAGATTTCGATGTTTGAGAGGGCCTTTGACGCTGCGTCGACCCTGCCTTGACCAACCTTCACCAACAACTACCAATAACTCCAAGAACTCCTATTACTACGAACACACACCTACCATAAAACACTAAAGAAATCCGAGTCACAATCTCATTTGTTGTCACATTCCCGTAAACTATCTTGAGTCATGGTGGCAATCATCCATTCGACACTGGCGCTCGCCTTCATTCAGACGGCTACCTCATGGACAACAACACCCACCACCACACGAAGAACGACGTCGACGCCATGGCCGACCGCACGAATTTCACCACGTTCGAATCTCTCTCGACGACCCTCTCCGCACCCCCTGCGCAGCACCCAAGACCGCGAAGAGCTGCAACTTCAACTCCCCTCCATGGGCCTCAACGAACTCCAGACCCAATTCCGCCTCGCTATCGCCCGACAAGACCTCGAAACGGCCACGCTCTACCGAGACGAATTGGCAGAACGCGTCAGCTCCGGAGCCTTCCGTTCCAGCGAGGAGGATCAACGAGAAGAATCGAGCGACAGAAAGCGCGCCAGATTAAGCTGGGAGGGACTCGGAACGGCTCCTTGGCTCATTGAGCGGCTGGATGCTTTGGAATATCCTCTCCCGACGACCATTCAGATCAATGCCTTCGAGGCCGTCAATGCCATTTTAATCAATCACGTCACAGCGACGGGGCGAGCGGTGGCCGGGAGAGACGACGACACGCTCGAAGAACGAATGCAGAGTCAGTCTCCTCAAAATATGGGCGTGGTCATTTCCGGATCCACCGGATCCGGAAAAACTTTGGCATTCCTCGTGCCCACCTTGAGCACCTTGTCTCAAACTCTCTTCACGCGAGAGAGAATTCGTATCAAGGCCGAAGAGGATGTGGGAGATGTCATGGGAGATTTGTTGGATAGAGTCATGGTCCAGGCGTCGCCCTCCGTTACGGGGCAGGGATACAATCAAGTCGGTGGGAAGGGCGGACGGACGACTCTGACGGGTGCGGCTTTGTCCACTTTGGGGAAGAGCGGGACTGATGTCCGAAGTCCAGTGTGCTTGATTGTTGTACCCACGAGGGAACTGGGGGTGCAGATAGCATTGACCATGTATGAGTTGGTGGGAGGGAACGTGAAGAACAGTCCCAAGGAACTCTCGGGTATGAAGAACTTTCTCAAGGTATGTTTTTCAATGGACGAGTGATCTCTTCACAAAATACATCTCTAACATTTTGGAACTCAAACCGATTAGTACAAAGGCCCCAAAGGAGTCAAAATAGGATGCGTCCTCGACGACCAAATGTCAAAGGAAGGTCTCAAACTTCAAACAGATGTTGCCATAACAACTCCAAAGTATCTTTCGAAACTGTTAAAAGATGGAGACGTTAATCCTGCAAAACTAAGAGTTATCATCTTTGATGAAGCCGATTTGGGACTAGAACAAGCCAAGGCTGCTGATCTTAAGTTGTTATTCGACAACGATAGTACCAGAGAGTTTAGCCGTATATCGTATCTCGTCGGGGCGAGTGTGACGGAATCATTGGGAAACTTGGCCGTAAAGGATCAGATTTTGCCAGAGGGCAACAGCTTTATTGCAACTGCAACAAAATTTGCACCCTTGACCAAAGAAAGTGAAATAGTAGAAGCGGAGGGGGACGCGAGTGAATCTATTCCATTTTTGGCATCGCTGAAAGACTTGAATCTTTGTCTCGACCCCGGATTGCGCCACGAACGTGTTATTGCACCCGATAACACGGGTTTGCTCTGCCTTACTCGTTTGCTTCGGAAGGAACTCCGGGAATACGAAAATGCCAGTCAATCCAATAATGACAAGGCAGGTGGCGACAATGATGAGAACAATGAAGTCGAAGAGTTACGGAAAGAAACCAATGAGTTCTTAGAGGAGGATATTTCCTTGCCCATGTTCAAATCATCGAATGCAGTTGCAAAAACGCAGCGACCGCGTGTGGTGGTATTCTTCCCAGACGAAACTGCTGCTCGCGATACAATATCAACTTTACGTGATGCCATGTGGGGAGATCACAGACTGGGGGTTTTATTGCCAAACACTGGAGTAGTTCCATTGGAAATCATGGAACGATTCAAGAGGGGAGATCTTACCGTACTGCTTGCGACGCCCAACTCTATTCGTGGCTTGGACTTTCCCGCTTTGACTCATGTGTACACTCTATTCCTCCCGGCGGATGATCCTCGAGAATATCTTCATTTGGCGGGACGTGTAGGGAGAATAGGGCAGCAGGGAAGTGTGCGAGGACAGGGAGGAAGAGTGACGACAATACTGGACCCTGAGGTTGCCCCTAAGTACGAAGATATGGCGAACTTCTTGGGCTTTGAGTTTATTGATGTTGAGCCATTGAAGGCAGAAGTCACGCTGGAGTCTGATGTTGATGCAATGAAGCGATATCTTGAAGACACTCTAACATTACTCGCACCAGTTCAAGACCGAGAACTGAATTATGAAGAATTGGAAAGAAAGTTTGCCTTGGAAGACGTCGAGGGAGAAGAAAATGCTGATGACGTCGATGATGAAGAAGATGATAGTTACGAATAAATCAAGTTTTGCGTTGTTTAAGCACATATTACTATTTGCCACTCTTGGTGTCCTCTCCTTCAGCTTCGTCTAAATCACAACCTCCATCTCTTCCTCTGATCTCATTGCGATGCTGAAAAAGTTTACTTCCCGCTAGTCCAGATTGGAAATCTTCTAAGAATTGTCCTTTCGCTCCTTTCATGGCCTGGCGAATTCTCTTGGCAGCATCTTCCCGCTGTCCGTCACGAGCCAACAATGCTTCCTCAATAAGTTGCGAAGAACCCACTCCCCATGCTTCTATAGATTCAACCTCAAAGCTCCCGTTGGAAGCAGAATCTCCAGAAAGAAGTGGCCCATTGNTTCCAGAAAGAAGTGGCCTATTGTCAAAAGTTAGGTCTTCCGACTTTGCGCAAGATCCATCCAAAACTTCATCGATGAACAGCCGAGGGAGTTCAGGAGTGCCCCCGAAGCCTATGCCATGTGCCAACCCGTCATATCCTTTGCTTCTTGCTTCGGGATTAAAGTACTGATAATTACTGGTTTCAGAAGTCCCATTGTTAGATGATGCATTGGTTCTCGATCCTTCTACGCCGCTGCTTATGCCAGCACCACTCCCTTTCGGACGGTACACACAAAAAGGATCTGGACCAAGTCGAAACAAGAAGCAATCTGAATTCCCATAAAATGTACCAGATTCTTGATTCCACGGAGTGAACGTGTAGGCACCAAAGGTCCCACCATCACCCTTGCTTCGGATCAAAATGAGCGTGGGGCCACCGTATCCTAAAATGCTGTGCATCAATCTATTACAGGACAAACCGTTGGCTTCTGAAGAGAAGAGCCGATGCCACCTCCCTGATGCGAGTGAGAGCGAAGTGCATGATATTGCGAACAAATCAAACATGGAAGTCGATGGATCAACAAAAGTGCTACTGGCGGGGCTCGATGTGGAGTCTTTCGTCTCGACAGTGAGTGAGGGTATCCAGAGAGGCGTGACGCCTGGTGGAAATCGAGGCTGTTGGCTATCGCCGTTGTCTATCGCGTTGGTGGGTGAAAAGAAGGAGAGCATGACATGAAGGAAGGTAGGCAATGCAGAGGCAATCATTGGAGCTGTAGTTTCTGCCCATTCGACAAATTCATCAAGAGATACAGTATCATCCGCTCCATTGGATTTATTTGCTGTAGAAGCTGCATAGGAGTAGTCAAAGTTGTGAGAAAAGCCTCCTACTCCATTGTTTCTCTGTCTTTTCGCAAAGTTGATTAGCGAGTCGACCATGGCTTTCATGTCGTTTTCATTTTTCTGAGGAACGAAATATCTCCTATCCACCTCTTTTATTGCTGACTGATTGGCCATATTTGTCGCCACATTCTTTAGATACGATGCAGCCACTGTTAAACAATATGCGATATAAATGATTTGTGATGCATTTGCCACTTTCCCACCGCCTTCTTGACAACAGAGCACAAAGAGCTTCTTCAGTGCAGCACGAGATCCACGCCTTCCACATGAGACAGAGATACCCTCTAAAAAATCTTCAAGTGCATAGTTATTGGATTCTTGATTCGTCGATGAACATATTGAATAGTAATTGTGTTGCCAAGCAAGAACTTCTTCTCGTGACATGGACGGGTTTGGAAAGTTGAAAGGCGTACTGCCGTGGGGCTGTTGCCACGACGTCGATTCTGTATCAGAAAGACTTAATGCTTGGTGAGTTAAGTGTTTGAACAGTCCACTCGGTAGGATATGCTGCTCTACAATGTTCATTGCCTCCATCAATTTCTGTGCGTTCGCCACATTTTCACAGAAAGAGCCCGATTCGGGTCGACCCTTGACATAGGGATTGTATTCACCGTAGATAACAGACCATAGCGCCAAGGACATGAGCAACGAACCATCCGATGGGAAATTCGGGGGTGAGGAATGCTCGACCAGTCGTCGATGGCACCACACCCATTTTCTGAGTTCTGAGTCTCCCAGTGGGTATCTATCGCCTACAGATCGAATGAAAGTTCTTTCTTTCACGATTCGTTTAGCTTCGTTGGTGGAGGATGTGGAGTTGCCCATGGTTGTGGAATCGAGAGTTGAATAGTAGCTATTGGTGTACCAGCAGCAGACAAAGTTCATGACGGTAATGCAGGCTCTACCGACACTCCGCTGACAAGCAGCATGCTGTCAACATGGTGTGGCTTTTTATGATGTTTTCTCGCCATCTTCACCCCAGGCAGCCCAGTACCTTTGTTGCTTATATAAATTTATACAGCAATAATATTTTAGCAAATTTAAAAATGGAAGGTAGAGCTGACGGGTAAAATGATAAAACAAACAAACCAGACAATTACATAGCTGACAACTCCACGAACATCGTGCAGCGTCCATGATACCGGGCGCCTGCCCTTTCTTGAAAGCTGCATCGTTCACTGAAGTCTCTTCAACTGCGTGATTTACTCAAGCCAACACCTCGCTTTTAACGACAATGAATGCCCCTTCCCAATTAGTCGCATCGGCAACCAAATCATCCATCGTTATCAGCACCTACAGATCACTGGCAAAATTAGTCCGCCGTATGCCCGAGAAGCAACGATCGGGGGCATGGAAGCAATTGCGCGAGGGATACAGAAGAAATATGAATGAAACTTGTCCGGAAAAAATCGATCAACAAATTGAAGAGGCTGGCAAGAAAATTGCGTTTCTGCGGATTGTCACTCCCAAGGATATGTGGAGGAACGCTTCAGAGGAATTAAACCAAGTATCTTCGACGAATCAAAGAGGTGTCACACGATGGGTCTATCGATCGTCCGGTGAGAAGGATGCTGATGGAAAAGCAACCCCGAGAAAATCGGGACAGGTAGTATCTAATTTTACTGGGAGCAATTTAGATCCTTGCAATGTGAAACGACACAATCAGCAGTTGAAGAGAATGGGCTTTGTCAACAATTTACATGCCAAAGGATTGTTTTAATTTAGTTTTTAACAGCATTGCTCTGTTCATACTTTCCTTCTGGATATTGTTAAAGTGTGTGCGATGCATATGATTAGCCCACTGTCGACACTTCCATGGTAGGCACATGACAAATGGCAGATAACAAAGCATTTGAGGGCCCCCAATATCAATGGTTGAGTGGAGAAGTTGGCTTGAAATATTTCTTCTATTGCTCGTGACGGCAGATGTCAAATGGCTACCTAATTAAGTTCGCCTTAAATTGAATCTATTTGCATTATTCCGTACGAATTATATCACATGATTATGTAGAGAGTATGGTACCATATCATCCTCGATTTTTATTGTAGGCCTCTCTCTACCAGGTTAGGGTGGGAAGTTATCGGCCTGAACCTAACACTGGTTCCTTCAACTGAAGATGTTATGATTTCTTTTGTTTAGAGTTGTCGTTTACTGCGACACCTCAGTGCACCGCAGTGGTTGGCACAGGAAGTGCATGCATCTCTCTCTCCCGGGCGCGTATGACTGAAGCAATACACCTCAAACGATGTTCATGTTGAACCTAAGATACACCGATGTGTTAAAATTCTCAATACATCTCCGTCTATTTACGATGAAAATCTTCCCGCAATTTTAAATGCTCCGAACACAAAAGGTAAAATTCATGTCAACGATAATATGTGACGTGGCGACCGGCGACATCCTTTCATCATGCACCCTCGAGTGTTTTCCATAGACCAAACCCTGGCCAAACCCTACTTTTTTAACTGGCGTTTGCGAGTTTCCCACACTATTCAGCCGGTCCCACCACTACATTGCACGCAACTTAGCCTGGACTGTGCACCGTTAATATTTTGTCCACCCCACCAATTAGCGCACTTCATTTCTATTCCTCAAGATGGTCATCTCAAAATCTACGGCAGTGATGTGCCTCTTAACAATAGTACCTTCCACATATGGGTTCTCTTTTGTCCCGCAAAGCTCCTCGCGTAGCTTTCTCTCGTGCAAAGCACACTTTTCGGCCAGCGCTTCTTCCACTTCGCCTCGTACGGCATCATCTAACTTGTCAATGGTTGACAACAACGTTGTCGTGGGAGCCGGCATCGCCATAGCCGGTCTAGTCTCGGGAATTGGCCTTGTGGCTTTTGCCGAAAACATGGGAGAGCGCGGAAAGGCCCGAGGAAGCGGCCTTTCTTCAGAAATGGCGACTAAGCTTAGTGGTGCCTTGTTGGAGGATGTAGAGGTCGACTCCGTGAGTGACTTGAGTAGTTTGACCGAAAAGTTGGAGGCGGCGTTGAAGGAAAGTGGAGGCGCGAAAGAAGAAGAGTTACAAATGACGGAGGAAGATAAGAAGAGGATTGCTCAGGAAGCAGACGATGGGTGGTAACGGAATAACTTTACATTTCATGTTACGGAATTTGTGATGTAACAAAATACTTCCACAGTTTTGGAGTAGCAGGAACAAAAATCCACTGGACGTTTTGTCAAGATGCGAATCAATAAAATTAGAGGTCATCCCCATCCCTCAAACACAGAAGTTGAACTTCCAGCTAGCTACAGTTCGAATGTATCAAAGGTCAAGCCCAGTGCATTTCCGTAATGAGGGCATAGTGTAACTCACATAGTCTCCGGATGTTAATTCAAGGAACCATATGAATTAAATGTGAAACAGTAATTTTGTGCACTCAAAAGATATCAATTTCTACAATAGATTACATGTCAAACTACAGTTACATTTTTTGTGGGGCTGAAACTCACACTCTGTTCATGTTTCTCAGCATAGGAAGGAGAAAAGATTAACAGACGTATCCACAAATGTGATGTTCCCTGCTTACTGACCCGATTCTGTACATCAGCCACCTACAAAATGCAGTCTTGCGTGCAATGTATTCTTGCCTAAACTGAGGAAGTTCATGGCGCAGTAGATATTTCGTACTCCCGTTAGTGATGCGATGAACAGCAAACGTCGTCTTGTAAGGATACTTATTCCCTACCGCGGGTCTTCAGACTGCCACAGTTGTGCTCGTCCTTTCGTGTGGCTTCAGAATGAGAGTTTACCGCATCGAGGAACAATCTGCGTTTTATGCGATGAAGTTTCTTCTTGGAGTCCTCGGATTTCGTGTCAGAAAGAGTTTCATACTTCGTAGGGGATTCCACTTCCTCGTCGCGAGTTTCGTCTTCTTCTTCACTGGGAAATGTTGGAGATTCCTGGACGAGGGCTTTCAATATTTCATCGCAAAACTTCAACTCTGCGTGAGGGAGCACTTCGTGCATTTTCTTCTGGCGATAACGGTAAGCACCAGCAATTGACATTGTCGACGCGGGTGAAATCTTCTTTCTTGATGAGGATGAAAACATTAGCCTTTGCTACTGATCACTGATGTATGATATTGCGATCGACTTATGAGTAATATGGATAACTGTTCTTTATGAATGATTACAGCACTTTTCTCTGGGCGGTATGATTTTGCGCTGTGAGATGGATGTTATTCTGCGGTCGTGGATATTTGGTACAATGTGCGTCTGGTTGTCTGGAGATCATCATGAGAACAAAAAGGGGGTGGAACGGTCCAAATTATAAGAATTCGATGGAAGGATTGGATGTTTGCCGGGATTGATGTAGCGATTGGTACCGAGCCATACCTACGGCAGGATACCTCTTGATACCCTCGATCTTGGAAATGGGTCAATCCACTGCGTTGGATTCTATTACATGCACCATACCACGCTATACCTTGGCAAAAAATGTCTCGCATACTACTATGAGCACAAAGCAAACATAATAATTTGTTCAGTTCATGAGAAATGTTCCAACAATCTAGTCAAAGAGTAATAGAAATAACAAGTGACTCGAGATATGGTATTTGATTTCTGGTTGTACGGTCTCGCCTTTTACGTTTATGATGCAATAGCAATCTTTTTGTGTGCATGGCGGTCATATCGAGAGCATGTCCTTACTCAAACCCGAAGGTGAATAAAGCCTAGTCGGCTCATCTCTCATTTCTTCTCTTAACAAGCGCTGTGGCGTGCTGTAACCCATAACTCGATCGAAATCTTCAAACACGGGATCAATCGGAAATAACCAGGTGATGTAGGCACCTACACCGAAGACATCCTTCAAAGGTACAGGTTCCTCCGTCGCTTCCCCTATGAGACCATTCGCTTTCTTTTTCAATCTATCGATAGTGCCGATGCCGGTCATTAATCCAAATGTGACATTCATAATCATGGATGAAGTGAACAGTAAGGCCCCGATTGAAAGCACCGTTACTGCACGAACTAATTGAGTCAGCACCACGTTGAATGTACAGTCTTCTTCGGCACACATGAAATAATTCCATCCAAGGAGCAGCAATGAAAATACTGAACAAGTCCATGTATACAATAGAAATAAAATAAAATGCTTGAAATTCCCAGCACCCACACAATTGTTCATCCACGGACAGTGATGATCCATGCGACTGACACATCGATTACATATCCGACAGTGATGACTGAAAGGAGGCTTAAATGTCTGGCATTGACTGCACATACTCAGAGGTTGGTCAGGCGTACCCATTTCACGTCTCATGCGCTCGTTTGGCACAGCCGCTTGAGGAACACTGCCAGGGTCTGTAAATGTTGTTTTGGCGTGCGAAGACAGAGCGAGACAGCATAATATAACATAAGCCGCGGCAAGAGAGCAAGGGATTCCACCCGATCGTGCCAAAGCTGTAAATGTCCACGCAGAGTAACCCAAAAGAACCCACACTATGAATGCCATGATTGTTCCAGCCTGATCACTGGTATTCATCCATATCCCATTTTCTTCATCTGTGCCAAAGCTACAGGAGTAAGGCTGGTCATTGAAATTGTCGCGATAAAACGGCTGGTTCGGACCCTCTGTAAGATGGGCAGTGGAGTGACAGAGGGAACAGCACGCAGCCGTAATATCTGTGGACTGTTGAGTCGAACTCAAGGTGGACGCGTTAAATGAAGTAAATTGCTTTTTATCGTCGCCGTCTGAGGGTGAAATGGGGCCATAGCCTGCATGCTGGGGTCTACTTATGTTTCCATTCCCCGTGGATACTGAAGAGTATGCGTGATTGTAATCGATGCCGTTGTTTCCGGCGAAATTGCGGCGTTGGCGTGCTCCGCCGATCGGATTGAAGATTGGGCCGTTCTCTATGTCATCGTCGTCGCGCATCATTTTTTGACACTGCCAGGTAGGCTGCGAGAGCAAGTTTAAAGAGACACAACGATGGTTTCGGAGGAGGATAAGAACAGCGCCTGTTGATTGTCACTTTTTACTCGTGTGGCGCTCGTGTTATTAGAGAGGATAGGCTACCATACCATAGGTGACCTTAGATGATGACGGAAATCTACCTTTACTAAGTAAAGAAGATCAGCATAGATGTACGATTTATATCAACGAATAACATAAAATGATGGGGAGAGACTAGGGTGGGAAAATGGAGACAGGACAGGCCCACCCGACCTCCATCCGACTTCGCACGATGGTGAAACCACTACACTTTACGCGAGAGCATGCTGTAGAGGTGGTATTCATCACTCAATACAAAATACTTCGCTCCTAAATGGTCATGAGTGGATAAGCCCTCGGAAGAGTTCTAATTGAATGGCAGTGATGTTAATGGCATATTGATGCAATCGGGGTGGCTGAAAAAAGTTGGGCTTGTAACAAAGAATCTTAGTAAAAAGATGTTATTCATATAATATATTGTGAATCTGTCACAATTCATAATTTACAGCCGATTTGAAATGAAAGGTTGGGGTGGCGGACCAACACCTCCACAAAGTTTGTAAATCAACATCATAGCTTCAGATGCCAAACTGTCAGCTCCGTTTTGAGTATTTGCTTCGGCATACACGCGCACTGCGTCTTCTGTCCCACTCGGACGAACGAAACAACGCGGTTTAGGTCCATCGGTTGAATTTTCCTCCGCGGCCATGGCATCCATTGCAGATTGTAGAGCCTTCTGTAGAGCAATCGGCGCGACGGCGGCAGTTTCATTATCGTTCGTAGTGATGACAGTCCTGTCTGCCACTTTGACCTTTGCTTGTCGACTGGGCATGTCGGAATACAGCTGAGCCCATGCGTTCAAATCCCAACCTCGCAAAAACAAAATGGCATCAACCAATAGCATATCACTCATGGCATCTCCGACTGATTGGTTGACCAAAGCGGGCAGCAAACGTAAACGTCTCAAGGCAATGTTTGCACGATTATGACGCGGTGTTCCTCGCAATCTGGCGTCGGCCGAGGCAATGAAGTCGTAGAATTTCGGGCCAAATAGAACAGTTCCATGTCCATTCGCCTCGAAGTATACTCCAACATCAAAGTGATGATGCGCTGCAGCATGAACAAACTTTACGCCGGTCTTTGCAATAACGACATTGGTCTTCACGACATTCTTCGTTGCACCCAGAAAATTGAGGTGAAATTGTTTATGAACGACTCAAAGTGGCGCAATGTTGCATTTCATTTATTCCTCACCTTCAAATACAAAGTAGACGATCCGTTAGCATAGGCTG
Source organism: Stephanocyclus meneghinianus (assembly GCA_036940045.1). Classification (NCBI taxonomy): domain Eukaryota; phylum Bacillariophyta; class Thalassiosirophyceae; order Thalassiosirales; family Thalassiosiraceae; genus Stephanocyclus; species Stephanocyclus meneghinianus. Next base: position 6,320 of record JALLPC010000062.1, on the reverse strand, counting down.
TTTGAACTACGCCACACTTCACAGCTTGTCCATTGGGATCAATGCATCGCAATTCTTCTTGGATGAAACTGGATACTAATACTGCAATCTTATCTCCATCCAACAAGTGGAACTTTCCCTGGGTGTCTTCGTAATGAAAAACCACTCGGTCTGCATCGCCATCAAACGAAGTCATGTAACTCTTCGAAAGACCCACCATTTTTGATTGGGGACTGTAAAGGTTTGGAGGCAGCTGCTGTTTCTGCACGTACTCTGCACCGCAATTCTCGTTGAGCGGCCCTTCCCCCGGGAAGTTCACAGTACGCAATACCGGAAGACCATGGGTGCACCCCTCCGCGTTCAACTTGTCAAAAATCTTGCGAAACGTATCGATTTTCAGAGCCCCTATTCCACATGCTCCATCAATCACTAACTTTTTCGTATTAGCCAATCGTTTTCCACCGATACCGTCCAATTTTCCCGTGCGCAAGAGAGCCGCGTACGACAAGGCCATAATCTCATAGTATCCGCTCTCGTTGCATCTCTGAGGAATGATACTGGGAAGCAAATGTCCGTTGGCATGCATGACGAAATGATGAAGCATTGGAGTGGAAACTTCTCCGTGATCAATCACTGTGGCTCCCATCGCCAGTGCGGCACGCAGGACCAGATTCGCCAAGGGAGCAGAATGCGACCTCGTGTCTCTTCCTACGTGTACTACCATTTTTGGTAGCTTGGCAGTGTCGCCCGCGGCGAGGGGGTGGCGTCCCAATGCGTATTTGGATAGGGTGTCGACGAGCACCAGAGCCTGTTTGGAAGTGGGTGCATTCGCTAGCGAAACGGCGTGTTTCTCCCATGCAGCATCGAGCATCCCGCCATTCGAATCGGCGAGTTTCATGCCGTTGTCTGGCTCTGGGTTGTGTGAGGCGGTGATCATGACACCGACTTCTTCCTGCAATGATGGGAAAGCTCAGTATAAGTTTGGTAGATTATAGTGGTGCAGATCATGGAGAAACTCAAGATGAATCGCTGTATTTTCGCGACATTCAAAAAATCTCGCTATAGAAAAGAGTCAAAAACTCACCCCACCGAGAGAAGCAGACCTCAGGGCGGCAAAGATTCCCATCCTCACAAAAACGCACGGCAAAAGACTGGCATCATATCTAAATCCGGCGGTCCCATACGAATAATTGGAAATGGCAGATGGCTTGGGATAAGCATCAATCAAGGCTGCCAATTGATCGTTGGAAATTGGAACGGAACTACCACGGTAGATTTTGGGTACGCTTGACATGGTGAATGGTGCTGCAGTCCTTGAGGCTTTCTTGGCTCTATCGCCTAATGCTAGTGTTCTTGTCGTATTAAGCTAATGATGAATTGAGCAGATTGCGAAGTGACTTCCGTCGAATCAGGAATTGGTTGGTGGCTTGTGGATAATGGGTGGTTGACTCGATGGCCGTCGCTTGATTCTTGTTGTGCTCTTTATATGGGAATTGTTGTGTATTGTATGGTGTGTATTTTATTGTACACTTTCCCTCTTTGTGGAATCAGCCCCAACCGTGAACCGTCCTGACCTTGATGGCTCCGTGATGGATCTGCTCCGGAATGGTATTCATTATTGCCTTTCTAGTTATAATTTGAAATCCGTTTGATAGGTATCTCTATACGGACCAATTCTTACAAAAATATATCTCAAATCACACAACACTTTCAGCTTTCATAAGTAGCAAATATGAAGGTAGATCTGAGACAGATCTGCCCAACGTCAGCAGGTGACAGACAAAAACTACACACTGTGTTACATATAACAGTGTTCATCTGTCAGCCAGCCAGCCAGCCAGCCAGCCAGCCAGCCAGCCAGCCTGCTGCGCCAAGTATGGTAACCTTCGAAACTCAGCCAGCAAATGTCCTTCGTCACACGCAACTTCTTCGACAAAATCCAAAACTCGACAACCTTCACACGATGGCGTCTTCCATCTCCACCGTACTACGATCCAACTTATTGGGATCGCGTGTACAAAGATTTCACACCGGACGATTGCATCGAGTGGGGCGGCTTCGATTTGAATGAGCTGTTGAATTTTCGGTATGAACGAGTGGCACTGGAGGAACACCGTGATTCTGATGGAGGACCGCCACGGACAGATCGTGCGCAGGAATCAACTTTTACACAGTGGATGGACATTCGACAACATTCTTCGCCGGAGGAAGCGTCACAAAGCTATCTCGAGCGGCGAAGGAAAAATGACAAGCGAAATGACACCATACTGCTCCTCGGATGCGGAAATTCTAAATTGGGCGAACAGCTTCTCGTGCAGGGCTTTCAAGGCCCCTTTCTACAGCTAGACGTGTCGTCGAAAGTGATTCAATGCATGACGCAACGCTATGAAAAATATATCAAACAGGCATCCGTCAAACGAATGGAATTCATAGTGGATGATGCCGCCACGGGATTGACGTCTTTGGAGCCGGAAAGTGTGGGGGGCGGAGTTATTGACAAGGGTCTATTGGATGCACTGCATTGTTCCTTGGGAAATATTCATGCCGACGATACCAGCAAAGGCGTCGACGATCCCATACGAAATATCGTCGCCAGTGTTCATCGGGTACTGCAGCCATCACGTCCCTTTGTTTTCTTTTCCAGATCCAGTCCAGAATACATGTTGTGCCGAGCGTTTGGTAATGGCAGTGACTCACGTGAAAGGAGAAGACTGTGGACGGACATTAGTGTGATTAAACTGATTGATTTGAATGTCATGTTGTATCGATTCGTCAAAGCTGATGACAATCATGCTGATATACAAGGGGGTAGTGATTTCAGCGACAGAGTTAATGCGCGTGTTACAACTCGTGGCTTCAGGACAAAGAATAAACAACGAAAGCGGTAGAATGAGGACACACTGAAATAGTAATGGGTGGTTGGGGATAGGAACAATCAAGAGTTCCAGAAGTTTTGCATTATTCTTGCTTCATTTTAGAACGAGATATTTTCATGTCCTTCGAGGCCTTTCAGAAGTGTCAGGGTAGCGACATGTTAGAGACAAGGACATTTGTGGTGGAGCAATCTGAGACTATTGCTGTGAAAAAGCGGTGAAGATAATTAGACTAAACATTTCGAACATCGTGGAAACGAACTAGCATAGGAAGTCTCATGCTGGATACATTTCAGGCTATCGTTACTTTTTTCTGATGGGTAGACAAGCAGATGCAATAAAAAGCTTTGTGTTAGTATTATGTGATGTATTATAATATCCCGAAGATATGTAAGGATATGAGTCAGCTCACGAGGACGTGTCAAAATAGTCTTCATAGGAGAGCTGTTCAAATTCATTTCTTCAAAAAAGAAGTGACAAAAGTGGTTTGTGTTTACTTGCCAGTATGCCTATGCCGCCTAATGACCTGCCTCGTCACTCAACGAAGGCTCAGAATCAGTTGCATCGCTGTCAATGGACGCACATGATCCGTCTGATGATGTAACGCCGTATATACCTACGTCGAGTCCATATTTATTCAGTATCATAGTGCCAGCACCGGTGACACAGCGAAATCCAATAGTGTCACATCGTCCATCGCGCATAGACTCTTTCTTTTGTGCAAAACGTGTCCTTGATAGAGGCACACAACCACCAGCGCATTGAAATGTATCGCCGTTGTCGTCTTGCTTATACACTATTCGCATTGGCTTACATCCTAAGACAGATGCACGGATCATTTCGTAAGAGGGATCTTCTCCTGCAGCAATAAGAGATGCTGGAATCACCGTCAGCAAAAGTGCCATGAATACTCCAATGACACGCCAGAGGACACTGGTAACAGAATGTGTACTTTTCGTGAGATTGATGGATATGACACGTCCTTTTACTCCCGGAGTCTTCGTGATCAAATCAGAAGCACCAGATTTTCGCTTTCTAAGCTGTGATTTAATTCCTGCCTGTTCGTCCTCGTCTTCGTCGTCAGCAAGGATGGACTTTCTCATCAGTGGCGTGGTGAATGCGTGTTTGCCCGAACTCAAACTTGAGTCTGCGGAATCGTCATCATCTCTCCACATAGTTGGCGTCGAAGTTGTCGGAGGAGGAGGAGGAGGAGGCGTTTCGGTCATTATCAAGTCTTCATTGTCAAATTTGACTGTTTTGGAGGTAACTTTACCAACAAACATCAACAAAGCAAGAGAAACGCCCATTGCAGCTGAAGCGATCATTCCAGCTAGAGATGAATATGGCGCCCACCACGATAAAAGGATTTCTATAGTCAGTAGAAGCATTGGGTTTGCAGAAATGCGAGATAAGTTCTTCTCCTTCTTTTGATAAATTGGTTCATAACTGAATTGTTCATTTGATGTTGACGAAACGACATTGTGCGCACCGCCTAAATCATTGTGATCCGAAGAGGATGGAGGTTCGACTTCAACTCCATGATCTTTTAAAGTCAGAGGGAAACAAGACTTCTCGACAATGGCAGCTGCAAGGAGACCGGCGATGCCCATTCCAGAAGAGGTAATAAGGCGTCCTTTTTCTAGTGCCATTGACCATGCTGAGCCGACCAACGCCGTGATGAAATACGACATTGCAGCTATAAATGGTCCACGCTTCCATTCCAGACCAAACAAAGAACCTCCCACGATCGTGTTTAGAGCAAAGCAGTGAATGACCAGTTCTAGTAGAGATGAAGATTCTAGTAATGCTAGCCCAACCCTCCACCATTGGCCTTTCGACAGCACAAGCCCTGGTACCATTGCCCCAAATGCTGTGAGCGTTCGTGGGCCTGGTCCTATGCAAGGATTAAGCACTCTTCCTTCGAAGGCCAGCCAATAAGGTGGATTGTACTTCCCTTCTCCATCCCAACTGACACCTGCTTCATCTGAATTTCGATATGAGACGTATTGCAAGAATAAATCATGAAGTCCACATAACGTCATATGAAAACATAACGATCCAATCAAAATAGTGGAAACGATGGGCCTGCGCGTCGCTCCGTGTGCATGGGGATACGATCGCACCGGCATTGCGGCACCAATCGGATGATTTGCTTCCCATAAGATTCCACGACCATTGACTCCATTGGATTCTTCTAAACCCCATATCTCGCCCAGTATCGAACGTATGCTCCAAACCCACCCCGCAAACTTTCCTTTTCTATTACGCATGATCCTTCTCCTCTCTTTCCGATCTTCCTTCTCCAGTTGCGAACCAAAGAAGCCGCCCTGCCATGACATTCTGTTCCTACTCAAGAGTGACGTCGTTTCGGTAGGAAATCGTGCATCCGAGTACTTTGCACCTCCGTACAAAGCTTGATCGTTGTCTATGGAAGGAACATCGTCGTCATCGTCGTTGAGGTCTCGAATTGAAACGAATGTTCCGTCAAGGGCTGATGCATCTGCTCCGTAGAAAGAAGTATCAGGAAAGGAGTTGTCGACGTTTGAATGAGATGCGTTGTTACTTTTTACCGTGTTGGGATGATCTTTCTCTCGAACCATGCCAAGTGAATTTGGTGGAGGAAGGGCCATCATCATTTTTGGATGATTCGCGTGGCTGTGATCCGCTCTTTTAATAACTTCTCGAGCATATTGTCGTATAAAGGCCGGTGTTTCTTCCGTAGGTGGAGTCAACGCCTCCCTTTTGAGAACAGGCGTTTGATGCTGCTGCTTTCGTTGGTTGTTTTCCATTGGTTGGTTGGAAATATTTGTAAGTCTTTGTGTTGGATAGCGACTCGATTGTGGCACCTTGAACGAGACGCAAGTTGCATCCCTGTGTGACGATCCGCCTTCGTCACGTTGTACCACGAGGTGAACTTCCACGTCGTCTCTGCTTGTGCTCCTTCCATCCATCGATCCATTGTCCATCGAATCATTCCAGTTTGTAGCAATCGCCGGCGGACGACGAGATTGAGCTTGCGGCGGCGGCTTCGCATTGTACGGTTTTTCTTGAAAATCGATGAGCTGATGAGCATCGTCGTCGTCATCGTCATCGTCATCGTTTTGAATTTCTTGTATGAACTCTTCGCCGCTGCTCGAATCGGAAGGATCGAATTCGGTGGGACCGTCCATGAGGTAGATGTCCGGTTTCGCCATGTCGTGGGTCGTGTAAGGAGGGGCGGTGAAGTCTCATTGACCAAAGGACAGAGAGTATGGTATCGTACCCTGCTGGTATTGTACCCTGCAACTTCCTGAAAACCTGTTCTTTGGCAAATTGGATCCGAGAAAAGCCAAGGTTCTCAGAAGGGAACAATGAAAATCACACATATTCCCGTAACTTTTTCGTAGGCATCAAACAAAAATTGAATGATTTCCCCCTCTCCCCGGAAAGAAGAGAATTGCTCAATACAAGGCTCTGTCCATTGCTGAA
>JALLPC010000061.1:0-18977 GCA_036940045.1 Stephanocyclus meneghinianus | reverse complement strand
CATTAGTGTGAACATACCAAAACTGTGTAGAACCCTACACAGCTTTGTTTTTCCACAAGGAAGCACATTTGCTTCACCATGGTTTTTCACTTCACTTCTACAATTAAAATTAAACTCATAATTTTCATTCCACAATACAAGTAACTCGTTTACTTAGCCTTCCTTACTTAAATCTTTTTAACTACAAAACGGCTTACAACATATCCAAAATCAACCGTTCATAGGAACGAGGCACCCAATCAGCATCATTGATATCAGTGATGGTAGACATATTGTTGAAATCAAATCAATTGGCAGTTCACTGGCATTAAAGTTGAGCATAATGTTATGAAAAACAACCATTGCATCAATTGTCCTCAGAATTTTGTCAATTCATTCTTTCTTATCAGTCAATTTCACGGATTGATCACAATCAAGGGGTCAGCCGTTCATATTCCTATGAGGGGCTCTCCCTTAACTCAAGGGCATGAGAGACAGAAATTGAATTCAGTTTTGTTTGATGGTAGTAACAAATGATTGCTAGCAATACATTTGTAGGTGGGAATACAGAACCAAGTGGGTTCATATGCGGTGTCAGTGATAACATATTCATTCAGAGACAAGTATTCCCTTGCATTTTGGTAGATGTCCATGTTCCGTCACACACTCTGCTATCATGTGTTGAACCAGGAAAACCTACTAAGTAATCTCTTATCCGACACTTGTCATCACACAAAACATTGCGGGTGATGCTATATGAATACTTGCGGTTGTGATAGTCTGCTTTGTCCACACAGTCAGGTTCAAATGCCAGTTTGAAGAGCATTCTATCCATAATTGACACACAGTTGGGTATAAAGAATTCTCTTTCAATTTGATCTGCAATTTCTTTTCTTTCATCAGATTCTGGCCAGTGTATCCAGTCATCTTGAAAATAATTAAAGGCATATGTAACTCTACCCCTTGCAAGATTGAGAAGACCTTTCGACATTTCCAATGTTTCATGTTGGGACTCCACCGTAATTCAACCAGATCATAATCTGGTTTCACTGGCATTTCATTTGCTTCATAATTGAGTTTGTTGAAAATTGGAGCATCTTGAAGGAGGGTGGTCAAGAAATCAAAACCTTCCCGACATGTACAATATTTACTAAGGAAATCACTGTCTGTCAACCAATGTACCTCTCCTTCAACCATCTGTAGGTCACATTCATAGATATACTTGTTGTATTTGCAATACAGACAAGGCATTACATACTGCCACATTCAGAAATTGGTCATTCGTCATTGACAATACAGTAGAGCAAGAAATGAGTAATTCTACTCATTTAATGCAATGAAGTATCCAGTAAGAAGATCAAAGATATTTTCAATCATGAAGATCTGCAGAATATGCCTAGTTACGGCAGTAAGGGCTTTGAGTGCAATGGCTCTTCCATTACAGCATGGCATGCTGATTTTGACTCAGCTTGGGTCAGATCGAGTGATGAGTGGTCAAGCGTACATAGTAAGGTAATTTTTCTGACTCATCCTTGTTTCATGCCACATACTTTTTGCATCAAACATCACCAACTCCAGGGAAAACAGGGATTCTGATGGCACCAATTTGTTTCTCAGCAAGAAGAAACATAAGGACTTCAAGAAGTAAAGGAAAGAGCAGGAGGAAGTAGGCTATGTTAGCAATTGCGATTTTTAACATACAACAAAATAGAAAGTGATTGACAGTGTTGCAATAATTATTTTTAATTATAAGAGAATAAACATTTAATCACTAATGCTCTTCAACCAGTCTTAATAGTTGCTCTTGCCTAGCTTCTGGTGCATCATCATCATTCAATCCAACATCCAAAATCAACCTTGCATAGGGTAGAGGCATCCGATTGCCATGTGGTTTAGTGACGTGGATTTCGGTCAGAGTTGTCGGCCCTCTGTCAAAGACTTACACATGGGGGCAGTGATATCAAATCAAAATGATGGCCTGAGCCCAGCAAATCTTCTCTACTGGTAGGTTGTTACATCTGGGCCAAGTTTAGTCTCCCGGCATTCCTCGGGAGAGAGCCTAGTTTCATCTCCCAGCTTTCCTTGAGAGAGGGCCTAGTTTTATCCCCCAGTTTCTATGAGAGAAATTTGAAAGGATACTGGAGAACAAGCTGGTTGTGTCTCCATAAGATGCACAGGACTTGGCCTTTTAAGCCCTAAAAGCCTGTGAATGTCATGGTATCGCTGGCTGACTAACATCAACAACAAATTCTATCACCTGGCTTCTAAAAAATTGGGCCAAAGACACCATTGCAGGAGGCACAATCGCAGGAGACATGATCACAGGAGAAGCAATTGTAGGAGAAGTGATCACAGGAGATGCAAACAATGGAGGAGACCGATCGCAGGAGGAGAGATTGCAGGATGCAATTGCAGGAGAAGCAATTGTATGATACATGATCGCAGGAGACAAAATCACAGGAGGAGAGCAATCACAGGAGACAAGACTGTAGGAGGAGAGATAGTAGGAGGTTAGCAATTGCAGAAAGAGAGATTTCAGGAGGCAAGCAATCACATGAGGAGAGATTGCAGGAGGTAAGCAATTGCAGGGGGTGCAATTGTAGGAGGGACAGAGGCAAGATAATTATCAAATGAGGAGGAATCATCTCTAGGGTATTTAGTCATAGTGGACCATACTCCTTAGGGAGTTCTATCCAGGCAAACATTGTCATCTCCCCCATAAACAACTCCCCCATTGAACACCCACCCATTACCAAAAGAAAATTAGATTCCTCAAGATTTTGTGGTTGAAAACACAAATTAACTATCTTTGGATACAAATGGATATTAAATTCCAATGTAACATAATAATGAAATACATTATTGGCTGATTTTGAGATATAAAGGTTGTCAGAATTCTAAAAATCACCGTAAAAAAGTAGTCAATGTTATTTATTATTATCAAAACGAAATTCCCGAGAAGAGATTTAGGCAGGTAAAATTGATACCAATGCATTAAGTCTTGATGTGACAAAATGTGACATCACTTCTGAGATTTTGTATAATTTTTTTTAATAATGATAATGATAATGATAATGAAAAACATTGAGAAGCCCTAAAGGAAGGAAAATAAAAAATACAGACAATAATAGATAGTACAGTATTACTGTCCTATTGATTATGCCCCCTCTTGTTCCCTCCAGTTTAATTTGGCGGTAGGAGGCTTCATACTCTCCCGCCCACTCACGGCCCACCTTAATGCTTCCCTAATCACGGAAAACCTACCCCTGAACAACTGCAATCACTGTACAATATACTTAGGTCAAGTCCATGCCATAGAAAAAATAGTAGTAGCACCCAGGGAATCATATCCCCAATGGGTTATCAGCCCTATGATTTCTCTCCCTGTCTGTCGCCTGGAAGGGTACAATTTCAGAACGTTGTGGCATGGAGGTGTCAATGCTGTCTCAGCATTCTGAAATTGTTCCCCTCAATCTCTCAAATCCAACCCCATCAACAGCTATCAACCGTGTCTACCGAAAACACTAATACTGCCGCATCTGTCATACCAGATGCCAGCATGGCCACTGCAAACTCTTTCTCCATTGATGTCAGCCTCAAGAGTGCTGCTACTGGCCCAAATAATGCCATTTCCCAAAACCTTCTCACTTCCACTGCCACTGCACATGCACTGCCTGCTGCCTCAATTCCATGACTGCCTCCACCTGCTCTCAACAAGGAAGAGGAGTCTGCCCTGGCCGCTGGAGAAATTCTCAATGGTGTGTGCAAAGCAAAGGCACACTATGTCGCCCATAACTGCTCTCTGAAGGTGCTTGTGGTGATGTCAAGGGGTCCTCTCAATGAGCATGGCCAGCCTATTTTTGATGGAACAGTCAATCCATGAAAAGACCTCAAGAGTTCAGAGTGGGGCTCGGACAGGAAAGAGTTAGCGGCAGATATTCGCCACCACTGGGTAAACTACATTAAGCCAACTGTTGAGAATCCAGATGCCCCTGGGCCTTGTCCTGCTAGTTAGACCAAATCTATTCTACTGGAATGACTCACAAGACACCCCATCTCTGATGTGGGGAATGACAACACAACTCAAGATGTTGACTGTGGATTCATCCATGCTGAATTGAAGAGGTGCAAATTTACTGTTGCAATGGAGAGAGCAGAACAACAGGCTGCCTTGGAGGGCAATTGGATTGGTGGGGATCCAATATTCTGCCTCTTCCATTGCATCATCGACAAGCCATCCATCTGATCCAAGTTTATGCAGTGGCTGGATTCTATGGCCCGTTTGGGGCAAGAAAACCAAATTCAGAGCACAGCTGCAACATCTCTGTTTGGGAGGATGTATCAATGATGGAATGATCCCACCACCACTGTCACCACTGAGTCCTTCACAAATAATCTACACCCAGACTTCATCCTACCCGGGACATACCTCACAGTTCTGTAGCCAGGCTTGCCAATGCCACTCCAGATAAATGTGAGGCTAAATTGAACACAGCCATCCTATTCTTGAAGCACATCATTACAGGCTGGGAGGCTAGTGGCCAGGGCAAGGGTGGGCATTAAGTATAGAAGACTGTCCAGAGTTTGGATCTCTCACCAATCATGATGAGAATGCTCTAGTATCCCGAGCCAACTTTGTGGATGAGAGAAACATGCCCTTCTTTTATTTTTGGGCACTGGTAGACAAGTATACAAGACATGCATGCAGGTCATCATGGAAGAATTTGCTGCTGGCAATGGTGCTGATGGAGTGTATCATCTCTTTGATTCCACGCTCCAATGCCAAACAGATGAAGATGATGAATATTCTTTGGGGAGTTCTGAGAAATCTAAGTTGGCAAAGGGTGAATGGGCTACTTTTAGCAGCAGCATTAGCAAGCTTGGCAATGACAATTTGGCTGTAGCCAGGATTGAAGCCCAGGAGAAAGCAAAGGCTCCCTCAGCAGCTGAGGCAGCACACACATTTGACAACATTCAGAGGGAGAAAGACCGGATTTTTCAGCTGGAGCAGTCTTTGGATAGGGGCATCTCACAACTGCACAAGGATAAGAGGACCTATCTCTGCCTTATAGTGAGAGGGAAAAAAATGATGCAGGGAAGGCAACACAGTCGAATATGATTATGATGCTGATTATTTGAAGGAAGGAGTGAATGATGTTAAGTCAGAAATTAAGGAGAAGCAGGATGCATTGCAGCAATTGTTAGAAGTGGAGGCAGATCTTGTAACAACACCTCAAAAAAACAATCGTACACCACAAAGGCTTTAAAGATAAATCAATAGAATTAGTCAATACAGTAATAATATGAATAAAGTAAAACCAAAAAATTAACAGAGTTATTTTTAACCCAATCTATTTTCTCCCCTCCTACTTGGTCATATCAGGAAGGTATTCTCCACATGAATACAGAGCCTTGCCCTCTGACAGTCATCCTGCACCCTCCTATGATACTGGAGAGAAGCATCTTCAAAATGCTCACCACCACCTACAAACTCTTCAGGAGTTTGTTTAGATAGTTTAAGCACGATTTACTTAAGACACACTTGTGTGTGTGGCTGCAGTGCCCAACACCTCAGCAGCTTCAGCATTGGGTAAAAGAAGCACAGAGCCAAATTCATTGGTGGCCATGTGGTGCTCATCTTGGAGGAGAGGATTGGCAATGGCCTCATCAGCTGCATCAATACAAAAGTTGTGAAGCTTTGCCATTGCCAAGTCCATAGTAATGGTCTTGGCCATAGAAACATTTCTTGGCATCGCCATTCTTAAAATGCCCCACCTCTGCACCAACATGCCAAAAGCACACTCAATCCTAATTCTTAACTGTGAGTGGAAGAAGTTGTAATTGTCCTTGGGATATGGAGTAGCCATGTATCTGGAATTGATAAAGGCATTATCTCCAAATAGGACTAGGTTAAGAGCAAATAGACCAAAATCTAGCCTCCTCTGCAGATCACTGCTTTCAAATGCAACTACATCAGAAGAAGCCCCACCACAAGTAGTTGACATGTCCAGAAATCTGCTTCTAACATCACAAACTGCTTGACAATTCAGTCCAAATTTGTGTTTTCTGCCACACATAAACTTCTGCTGATCAACTCCAACAGCTTTTGCATCAGCCAAACTAGGTTTCAAAATCCAGATAGGAATGCCATCAATAGAGCTGGTGCAGCAATCAAACCTAACAGGGTTAACTTTGCCAAAATCTTCAGCAATCTTCTTCTGCTCTTCATGACTTGCTGGATATTTGATGTCAAACTTGGTTGTTTTGTTAACAGCATCCTCAATACCAAACAGTAGGAAACAGTTCAGTGTGAAAGATACCATATGTGGAGATGATATCATAGGTCGATCCACCGGCAAAATACTGCAAACAGCAAGCACTTGAACTGATGTGTCAATCTTTCCATTTGGAGGAGGTGGTGGCATTGAGTTGTGGTTGTTCCTTGCCTGAATTGTCTCTTTCACTTCCTTCTTTCTCATTTGTGGATCTTGACCACTTCCTTGAATGTTGCTTCAATCTCACCTCTCAACTTGAGATAGAGATCCCAGAATGATTTGTAGGTCATGCAATATGCATGGTGAAAGTAATCGGCGCCAAGACACATGCACACATTCCTAATACTGCATCACTTGCAAGGATGATGTGGTTTGTGGAGACAGGAGCCATCATGGGAACATTTGTGACTGAAATACTCTGCAGCGCAAGCCGCTGAGGCAAAGACAATGAGATTTTGGGAGCATGGTGTGGAGGAGTGTTGGTTGTGGCATTGACAATAATTGACGATGCGTTGGTGGAGTGGTGGAGTGAGAGAGGAGAAGGAAGAGAGTGCTATTTTGGGTGGGTTAGAGAGTGCAGTTTTGGGTGGGTGAGAGAGTGCGATTTCACTTTCTGTGGTATGGACGGACCGTGGGACCCCATTTGAGGTCATAACCCAATTGGGGGTATGATTCCTTGTGTGCTACTACTATTTTTTCTATGGTATGGACATGACCTTAGAGTAATTCAGTGCAATAGGACAACCTGTGTGACAAATATCGGGGCCCATCGCTACCAATCTTGGTACGACCACCCAGGCAAGACTGAATTCCCTGGGACTATGGTACAACCGAAACAATTCCTCTTCCGATTCAGGAAACGAGAAACTGTCATGATTCTTCACGAGAAAACCACCCGCCGATAACAATATCATTCGATCCTGCATGGTAAACGAAATGATAGATTTTGCAAATATCCTATCCGGCTCCGTTCTCCTCGTTTCTCATTCTCGCTCCGGCCATCAAGTCTCTTTTTCTCCCGCAGAGACGAGAACGGTGCTACAATACAATACCTACGACCATGACATCCTGCCAATAAAAAATCATTCCTCCAGTCTCACGAAACGACGACGAGGGAACCCGACGCCACACACCCCACACACCTCCAATCCATGCTCCCAACGCCGCCGCCATCGCCACAACAACCCGACGAAGAACCCCTCGGCCCCGTGACCAAACTCGCCGCGGCCGCCGCCCAAGCCCACCTCCGAAACCTCGAAGCTCGTCGCCTCGCCGAACGAGAGACCGTGTCGGCCATCGCCGCTCGCGTGGGCGAAACGGCGTTGGCGTGGAGTCGAATGCGCGGCGTCGGGTCGTCGCCGCGACGAGATGCGGAGGACCATGTTGTTTCGGCGCGGGAGGCGATGGATGCGCGTTGTTCGCCGCGGGGGGACGGCGGCGAGTTGGGAGATTCGTGTTGCGATTCTCCCGAATCGCGGTATCGCGAGGAGGAAGATGCGGGAATCGTGCGGGCGAGATTCTCGCCTTCTCGAGTACGACGAAGATGGCAGGGCGACGACGAGGAGGGGGGTCTTCTTGCCGATGGGAGGTATTTGCAATCGTTGAGGAAGGGACGACATCCTCTTCGATGTACTGATTCCGTTTCGTTTGATGGGAGCGAGGATAATGATCTCGCCTCGTCGAGAGTGACGTGTTCGCAGGATGACACGATGAGACGACATCGTTCGAGGAGCGATGGGAGCATTCTGGGTAGCAGCAGCAGCAGCGACAGCGATGAAAACGTTAACGACGACAAGGACAATCGAGACACGGATCCATGCTGTCCCACCCAGCCACAACACCTACAACCACGAGCAGGAGGAGGACTGTTCGAATCGGCCAAAAACTGGATACAATCCCAAAGAGAGAAATTGGCACGGTTGGAATTGGAACGACAAGTCGAAGATCAACGACAAATACTGGTAGAGGAGGGAAGGAGAAGAAGGATGCAAGAAGCGGAGCGGCGAAGGAAAGAGGAGGAGGCGATACGGTGTTTCGCGGTGAAGCGCGCAGAGTCTGTTTCTTCTGTGGCATCGGACGGCAATCATTTAGAGCAGGCTTGCAGTGATTCTAGTCTATGCCAACAGCAGCAGCAGCAGCAGCAGCAATCACAACAGGACGAAATGAAAACCAACAGCAACAACAACTACCACAGCACCACCCTAGCCATACAATCTATAACCAGTCTCTGCGGAATAACCTCCCTTGACGACGGAGACGATGACGAATACACCGACATGACACACATTGATTCTTCCGGACAACAACTGTTGAATATGGTCTGTTCCACGGATCAAGACTATTATTTTCACGTCTGCTCCGATCATGATTATTTAAAAGTGGGAACTCCGAGGAATACCGTCAGCGGAATGGGCATGAGCGTCAAGGTCGATTTCCCCCCCGATGATCACCGCCATCATGAAAACCGGACCGATCCTCGTCGAAACCACGATTCTCCGGAGATTCATTCCCCGCACGACAGTTCCGATAGAAACCACGTCAAAATAGTCCGCGAACCGCCCACCCTCATACCGCCCATCCTCTCCGCCGCTCAAATGGAATCCCTCGTCCGATCCTCGGCGCTGCCCCCCTCTCTCGACCACTGCAAATGGGAACGAATCTACAGTCTCTCCCGCGACGGCGATTCCTTTGACACCTTTCTGCGCAACGTCGAGGGTAGAGATCGGACCGTACTCGTCGTACGAACGACGCTCGATGACATTTTTGGGGGATACGCCGACGCTCGGTGGGAAGGACGGGGGATGTATCATCTCGGAAACGAATTTTATGGGACCGGCCAGGCGTTCCTTTTTCGTTTTGTGGAGGAGGAGGAGGAACGCTGGCGGCGGGTCGTGGTGTACAAGTGGTCGGGGATCAATCGATATATTCAGTTGTGTGATGCGGCGAAACGTATTATTGCGTTTGGGGGCGGAGGAGACGAGGGCGTGTTTGGATTGTGTATAGAAGATGATTTTCGGAGGGGTACGACGGGACAGTGTGAGACGTTTCAGAATGAGCCGCTTTGTGAGGAGGGGTATTTTGATGTGTTGGATTTGGAGGTTTGGGGGTTTGCCTTGGATTTTTGACGCGGTGCTGTGTTGGTCCTTGTCGCGAAATTGCCATTTGCCATGTCATCTTTGTCGGGCAAAAACCAACACTTGCTCGGAGTTCTTTGCCAATCAAGAAGTTGGTCATTTCATATGCAACATTTGATTAACATTCAAGCTATTACCTATGAACCCCAATTATCATTACTCATGATACGATTTCGTTTTTGCGAGCAGGGCGGATTGCCTCCTTTCACATCAGATACGAGGAGCGCATTCGACTGGCACGGCGTATCCGGATCAACATTATACATCACATTCCCTAGAAGTTCGTCATTTCCTATGCAGGTCTGGTTATAACATTTAAGCTACGAACTATGAACCCTCATTATTATTCACGATACGTTTTTGTTAGTGGAGCAGAGCAGATTGGCCTCCTCTCATATCAGATACGATGCGTGCATTCGTGTCCGGATCATCATTACGCATCACATTACCTAGAAGTTCGGCATTTCTTATGCAGGTCTAGTTAAAGCATTTAATCTACGAACTATGGACACCCATTATTATTCATTTATTAGTGCGAGCAGAGCAGATTGGCCTCCTCTCATATGAGATACGATGCGTGCATTCGTGTCCGGATCATCATTCCACATCACATTACCGAGAAGTTCGTCATTTCCTATGCATGTCTGGTTATAACATTTAAGCTACGAACTATGAACACCCACTATTATTCACGATACGATTTTGTTAGTGCGAGAAGTGCAGATTGGCCTCCTCTCATATCAGATACGAAGCGTGCATTCAACTGGCATGGCGTGTCCGGATCATCGTTACGAATCACATACTCACGCATGACAGCTTCCGGGAAATGATTTGCCGAGACACATCCAGATGTCATCGATTGGTTATTCTTGATTGCAGTGAGAAATGCATTTCTCTCTTTTGGACTAGTTAATAAGACAAAGCTTCCTTCTTGGCACTGGAGGAGGCTGTCCACTAAATCGGGCTCTGGGCAGTGTTGCCAAAGTGTCAAGGCTCGAGATAAGACAAGCTCCATTTCACCTATTGCATTGCAAGCTTCCTCGCATTTTTGTATTGTTGATGCTGAAACGTGTACAAGTGGATATTCTTCGGAATTGGTTTTAGGAGAAGAGAGGAGGCAACCTTCCAATGAATCTTTTGTGAGCATTTCCACTGCACCATGAATCGCCGTCGATGCCCGCGAGAGAGCCCGATGAACAGACGAAACGTCCTTCACGGGTATTGCGGCGGTTTCCAACACAAACTCCGCATTTTTCAGGTTTACGGCCAAGGCTTGCCCCATCAATAATGAAGGGTGTATTGTTTCGAAGGAATGAAGCAGCATTTCAACAGTGGAATAGGGGTCAAAAAGCGGCTGCTGCTCAGAGGCTGGGCAGGGTTCCGCATCGTCCCAGGAATCTTCCCAAAATGCTCGAAGCGACATGAGAATGGCTATGGCCTCGGAAGCTTCTTCGAGAGCCAAGACTTTGGCAGCCTCCGGAGAGAGCTTGGACCTTCGTTGCAGTGCTATATTCAATATTTCCCCATTGACTTCTTCGCAGAGCGGATTTTGAGGATTTCCATACCTTATTTGGATTGGGCGAAAAGATGACTTGAGTGCACATCAGAAAAATATCCCACCTGAGAAGAACTACCAAACTGACCATGATACAAAATCTTCAAAGATTGCTCCTTGGTTCGCAGCCTTAAATGATGCCATATCGCTGACAAGTTTCGGCTTTTGCAAACGCTGTGCGACCATTATTCGATCGTGCACTGAAAGACGCTTGTCACTATCAATGTTATTTCTCATTCCCGACAATGTACGTTGCTTCTCTTCTTCTTCATCTGTCATTGGCAAAGTCCTTTGCAGGTATGGTGCATACACCTGCAGATAACGAATGAATACCGTAAATAAGTAGTAGACCCATATAATTAGTGCATACAGACGAGACAACCTCACCTGATCGCCCGTTTTGATCAGTGGCAACCCATCAGGGACCGGGCATCTCGCACCAATCCTACTGTGACGAGGGTTTGCCACAACAGCTGCTTCGAGCTTCAGCATGGCTTCAATGTGTTTACTCTCAACATCACGAGAATCAGACTCAAAGGAAACTTCCTCTTCGGGATCAAAGAACTCATCGTCGTCGCTACTAGATTGACTATCTTCCTCTTCCATTGATTCACTTTGTTCGTCTACCAAGTGCGCTTTATTCATGGCCTCTATAGACAACTTGCTCTCAATACAAATATTGAAGACTTGCAGTTTTTGATTGATGATACATTGGTCTCGATCGGGATCTGGCTCACTGGAATTGACAAATGCTGCAAGATGAGCGCGATGACCAAGGACTCGATGATCAGATCTGCGAAAACCACGAGTGATACTGGGTTGAGCGTCAGAGATTTCATCCAGCCCTGGAATGTAGCCAAGGTTAGGGAGACTTTCATTTTTATCCCATCGAGAGCGCAATTCTTCGACAAAAGACACCCACAGACTCATCATAGAGCTAGGGGTTCGGAGTCTTGCCATGTGCGCAAAAAGGATGGAGAGGAGGCGTCCAGGTGGGGCAGCCTTCGATTGATGAATGACTTTTGTATTGTTATATTGGTGGTGGGGACTCTCTATGGCAAACACCTCGACTGGCGGAGTCGGATACAAACCACCCGCGCCTATTCTTTGTAGAGCTGTTGAATCCCACATTAAAAAGTAAAAGTTGTATCAGGCGGTTGTGATATGTTGACACCAAATTTTGGTCAGGCGGACTTACCATCAGCAATTCCACGGTCCACATCGGCGTTTGACGAGATCGTCCCAACATCGGCCCAATCCATGGCTTCTACCAATCGTCTTGTAACTGGGCCTACATGTTTCAGTGCTGTGCGCAACATTGTCTCTGACTCAGTCAAAAATTTATCCTCCAACGATGACATGGATGGCCCAACAAGTTTATTGAGGACCTTCTTTCTCGTCAAATGACCGGGAAGTACATCCAGTCCTAACGACCCGCATCGAAGAAACGCGGCAAGAACACATCGAGTATTTGCCGAGAGTGTCGCACAAGGAACATCCCTATCGAACCGAACGGACGCATAGAAAATGGGTTCTCGTGGGCCAAATTCAAGAGCGCCATCCTTCAATTCAACTCCTATCCCAATAGGATCAAACGCTGTACTCTGAAGAGAATCTTCCATGTCAAGCAATTCGCTGACATTGGGCACGAAATTTGACGATCTTATTTTGAGTGGAAGCTGTAAAAGAGCAGGTGGAGCAGGTGAAGCCGGATTGGTGCAAGACGCTTGGTCCGACGATTTATGAATCGGGAGGACCCCCCAAGAAACAGATGCTGATAAAGACACGAGTGGGTTCCCCTCACTTGGTCCCCACATTGGCAGAGACTTGAAAACCCATGGAGACGATGCACGTTCAAGAAGGAACAAAGCTTGACGGCGGCATGTCTCTCGGTACACTTCCACTGCCGACATTGATTCATGATTGGCAATGAAACTGAGCATCCTCCATTCTTGACTTTTGTTGTTTCCTTTCATCTTGTCCACATGATAACAATGTCTCGCAGAAGTTAACACCACCCTATCGGTATCAGCGTGACGCGAACATTGTGCTAACAGCACACTGGATAAACCATTTAATGTCGACAAATGCACCGGCAATGATTTTCTGGGAATCGAATAGAGACGATGTGTCGATCGGAACGTCCCTTGTCGGCAATGCCCAGTGATTGCGGGCGATGACAAGAGTAGTCTCTTAACGCGGCCGTCGCCGTCTTCCTTTGCTGTATTGCTGTCATGTTGATTAAAAGGTGTGTTACTTTCGTAACTGTAACGGGTCGGAATCCATGACGGTGTGGCAACCTCAGTACCTCCAAATAAGGATGGCTCTGTATTGAGCCTGTCTTTAGACCCTCCGCCATAGCTGCCCCACAATCCAAAGACGGGAATGCAGCAATCATTTTCCGAAGCTGCAAGGTTCAACGCGCTCTGAAGTATAGCAGTGAGAGATGAGATCACTTCCGAATCAATTTCGTTCTCGTCGAGATGAATATCTTGATGTGAAGTCATCATCAGTGTGTCATCGTCACTCGTGCTGATTTCGTCATCATCGTGTACGCCAGCCCCACCCTGATAGTGGTTGTTATTTGAGCTCCAAGTTTTTTCTTTGTCGGTCGAATCACAAAACATGACTTGCTCTTCGCCATCTTCACACGACATTGATTGAGATCCTACTTCAACGATATTTTCATCATCTGTGCTTTTGTACGGATATGGCTGTTTTGACGAATTGAAATTTCTCTTTGGCTCGAGACGCCTTTTCATCGCTCTCTTTCGGTAACTTCTCCATCGACGTTGTCTTTCTTGCGCCGCATTGGCTTTTTTCTCGGTTGCTTGGTGTATTGTGTCGATAAGACAGGCACGAAGATCATTATATAGCGACTGAATATCTTGAAAATGTTTACTTTCCTGACGATACCTAGATGAATTCTGAACCGATTCCAAATCGAGGCAGAGAGTGATGTGCTGACCTATGTCAAAGAGAGATGACAAGTCTCGACCCAATCCTGTATCAAGTGGAGGAATGGAATGGTTAAAGACAACGGCTTTGTTATTCTCGGCATTGCAAGCCGAAGAATGCTCATAAAACGTTCGCCGAGTTCCGCAAGAAGAAACAATGCCCCGATTCCCCAGCAGTGAATGAGAAGAATACGATAGATGCGGGCGCAGTGAGAGAGGTATTTCGCAAGTAATGTTGTCGTCTTCAACACCCCCCGAATCGTTTCCGGTGGGAACGGGTGGAGCATCCCACAAACTCAAAAGCAATGGAATCGAGTACCTCTTTCGAGTCCACTCGATTCTAGGAAGGCTTTCATCCGCAGAAACATCGTTGTTCTGCACTGACACTGGAGCAAACCCGGTAGTTTCAAACAAAATCTTTTTACTACGAATACAGCGAGCTCCATCCGACGGTCCGATGCGAGAAAGCTCCATTGACATTGATTGGACATTCGGACGAAATGATTCCTTTGCGTTGGAGTGTGCTTGCGGCGAATGAGGTTTCACCGGTGAGGGTATGGCTTGGTTGTCATGAATGGAAACTCCACTGGGAATTTTTGTTGCATCGTCGCCCATCCATTCGTTAATCTTACGACTTCTGTTTGCAAATCGATTCATACAAACGTCCATGTTCATGATTTGACTGCTCTCCGATTCGATACCACCATCAACTGCGTTTTCGTCCTTTTTTGACTGCGTAGTTTTTACGGATTCATTATGATGATAAAGATCTGCAGTCTCGATGTCGTCGGGATGCTCTTGTTTTGAGTCGTCGTCTCGTACACTCATTCTATTCGCCCACTCAAAAGAGACATGCCGATCGCACCCCCCATGGACATGCCATTGCCGAAAGGCGTTGCCAACGTCACGTGCGAGCCGTTCCAGAGGTGTAGAGCAGGAATGATCGACGTTGTATTCCGAGTGAAGTATGGATGTGGCGGTGGGAATGTGGGGGTTTTGATTCTTTGCCTTTCGTAGGGATCGTTTGGACGCTGGATGCGCTGATTTTGTGGGTCGCTGGACCGGTTCGTTCACGGTCGGTGGAGAAGAACGATGCGTTTGAGATGTCGAGGACTGGCTGTCGTGGCAGCTGGATTCGTTGACGGCGGCGGCGGCGTCGATCTGACTCTCGTTCATCGCATATTCATCAGGATCGCAATCAGAAGTTGTTTCGTCGATGGCAATATCTATTCCGTTTCCAATCCAAACGTTCCTTTCGCGATCATGAGATATGCAATCAGCTCCGGGAGCTATATTTGTCTCAGAAACCGTTACTACTTCTGTCTGTTTCTCGATTGATTCCGTCATTGCCATGTCGTCTGCCCTCGAAACTAAGTTGTCCGGAGTCGTCTGCGCTGTGATTGATGCAGATGGATTCTCCTCCTCTTGAAAACTTTGGTTTTTCGAACTGTGAACACTCTCATCGTTGCCTTGATCCATGATAACGGGATATTCATCCAAAAATCTATCCGTTTCCCCCTCCGTTGCGAAGACATCGGACCCGTTGATGTCGTCGGATTCGCTGGTTTCTTTGGCGTCCACATTCCTATAATCAAGAATGCTATCGTCCTCTTGATTTTCGTGTGCATTCTCGCTATCGACGTTGGTCTTTCCTACATTTTTCCAACCGTCCACCAATCCCTCGTCGCTGCTGCTGCTCTCTTTCCGCATTATCCCCGTATGTTCGTAATCATTTACCATTTGTGTATTGTACATTTCTCTTTTTGTTAGATTCTCTTCGTGTTGCTTCACGACACCCGCTAAATTCTCTTTCGATCCATCATTCGCTGAAAGGTCGTGGAACGAATCGACATCAAGACGAGAAACGTTGGCAATAGGAAGAGGATCACAGGTGAACGAAGAAGGGGGAACCAATGGCGTGTTTGATTCGTGTTTTGATATGGGTTTCATGTCTACATCGTCCTCGCTTTGCAAATCTTTGCCGTTGCTCATTGTCGCAGTATTCGATTGGTCCATGTCCGAGTCCTGATTGGCCGTCGATCCATGTTGATTCTCGACATGAAGAGAAGGGCAAACAACTTCACTTTCCATCGGAGTGACACCCTCCATTGCCGTTGCATCCCCACCAACAACATCACCATCCCCATCATTCACACCATGGCCAATCGAATCGAAATCCTCTTGAAAACGCTTATAAAACTTTCCCTCCGACGGCCCTCCCCGCCTCTCCCCCGCAACGACGCCGCCGTCCTCTCCGCCGATGTCGCCGCTCGTGCTGCTCCGCTTGAGCATCATTTTGGATTTGAATTTCCCGATGCCCATTCCCGAAATGGATTTGAGACGCGATGATTTTCTCGCGGATTTGCTGCCGACGCTGCCGTCGCAGTCGGCGCCGGGCATGGGTCTCGTTCTTCGCGTCGTGGATGCGACGAATGTTTGGAGGCGGCGGCGGCGGAGTTATACTGCGGTCACCCGTGGGATGGATCTAATGTATCGTGACTTGTCATCGGCAACGTCTCCCCGTTGCGAATAGGAGGAGTGTGGACCGTGTCGAAAGAATGATGTCTGAAAGATGTTATGCTCGTGATGGTGCCGTTACTTGCCTCCGTCTCGGCCACCGATGCCCATTGCTTGCCACGGATGATGCAGAGAGGGCCCGCCCTGTGACGCTGCCCTGACGCTGCCTCTATATAGAAATGGGCATAACACAGGCATCTAGTGGTAAAAATAACCTCGCTCACTTCAAGTTTCGGTCATTGCTAGATGTGGGAAAACGAATAAAAACGACATAATGAAGGGGATTTTAGGCGGTATGGTATCTAGGAATATTCAGAAGGCTTAACTACGGATTCGCAGATGTGTGGCATCAGATCTATGTTTCAATGTGTTTTCCATTGAAAATGCGGAGGTTCTACAAAAATACATACAAACATCCTGAGAAATTGGGAAATTCATCTTCCGTAGAAGAAGTTTCTGCCTCGACGCTTACTTTCGGCTTAAGCAAATAATAGTTATCCTAAATTAGATGCGATATTTAAGGAGTTCTTGGTTTTCGGAGAAAGCTTTGACACCGATTGTGCGTGCGTGCGCGTGGGAAGGGTTCTCGGACCATCACATAACCTTTAAAATTTTGGGAGTTGTGGACATTACATCGCGGAGTTGCAGCTGTGTCAACCTGCGTTCAACAAATAAAATGTCGTTGAAGTGAACTCGCGGCTGCAATGACTCCCCCAGCATTGGCAAAGATCGCGCCAACATTCCTACTTCGACAACACAAAGCATAATACAATACCAAACCATGTTCCTCTTCTCTTTGTGGACGAAGCAACAGGAGCCGGTGGCCGCGCCACCCAATGGGGATGACACGATGGCCCTCGTCACATCCAATGGAAAAGATTACTCGACCATGTCCCCCGAGCAGCCAGAAAGTCCAACGGATCCGCTTGACTTCATGTTGACAACTCATCCGCTCCCGGACGATGAAGCAAACGATGAAATCAATGAAGAACCGAATGACTACTCATCACCGACGCATCGTGCAAGGAAAAAGTTGCATGCCTTCTACGCCGCAAATAACTTTCTCATTTTGATCATGTGCGCTATTTTAATGGCATATGTCTACCCGCCACTGGGGGCAGTTTATCTTGCGCCGCAGATTACTGCCACTTGGATTGCAGTCGTGTTTATTTTCAGTACGTGTTATTTGGGTTATTCCTGCTTGTGAGATTGGTTGTATCGATCTAATATCGACAGTGCCTCTCCAGTCCTTGCAGGGATGAGCATCAAAACGGAAGAATTCTCCAAGGCCTTTACCCGTTTTTACTTCAACCTCTTTGTGCAAGGGTTTAATTTTGGCCTCGTTTCGATTATCGTTTATGGCTTGTCTCGTGTCATGCTCTCAATGCATGCATTACCTGAGGTAAGACGGGTGTTCACCACAATACGTTAACACGCTCCTGGAGTTTCTCATTTTGTTCATGGCATCATAGTCCTTGGCAGACGGGATGACCATTTGCGCCTCGCTACCAATATCCGTCAATGCGGTACAAGTCCTAACAAAAAGCTCCGGTGGAGACGAAGCGTCCGCCATATTCCACGCCGCTTTTGGAAATCTCGTCGGAATATTCCTCTCTCCCGCATTAATCCTTTTATATTTAGGAGTTATGGCCGAAGTCGACCTGCGGGATGTTTTCGCCACGTTGATATTACGCGTCGTACTCCCCGTGGTGGTTGGGCAGGTGTTGCAGCAGTTCGTTCCGCCTGCCAAGGAGTTCGTCAAGCATTACAAAAAGTACATCAAGGTGATGCAAGAACGGTGTCTGGTCTTCATTGTTTACACCGTATTCTGTGAGACATTTTTGCAGGGAAGTGATGCCAGCACCAGGGATGTGGTTTTGATGATCGCGTTCGAGTGTGTGATTATGGTTCTTCTCATGATAATCGCGTGGGCATTGCTACGAATGCTCTTTCCTACTGAACCCAAACTGCAAGTCATGGGATTGTTTGGTTGTACGCACAAGACTCTCGCGGTGGGGGTTCCTCTCATAGGTGCTATATATGGAAGAAATCCTCTTGTTGGGCTGTACACTCTGCCCATTCTAGTTTGGCATCCGTTACAGTTAGTGTTGGGGTCGGCGTTGACTCCTCGTCTTGCTTGTTATGTAAAAAACGAGGAAGAACGTCTTGGGCTCGTTCCGGGATGCACGAAAATGAACAACATCAAGGTCTCATCAGATAACAAATGACCAACTTTGTAATCTTGGCATTTTTAACATACCAAACTCCTTAATTGGTGAACATTGATTGTGGAGCCATCAAGTTTTATTTTTTGAGGCAATGCAGGTGTGGTAAGATGTGTTCAACAGTGATTGGAAGCAAATGATGAGAGCTAAAGAAACAGGTATGAAACCCAGACATTCTGCATTCAAGGATTTTGACAAGAAGTTTGTAATGGATCCTTTCTTTGCATCATACTCTATTGTTTAAGAACTAATGATTGCAAAAGAAAGATGGGGAAGGGGTCAGCTATTTGGAGCACATTCCAAACCATATATATCATACATTCTCTTAAATTTTT
>JALLPC010000060.1:0-18935 GCA_036940045.1 Stephanocyclus meneghinianus | reverse complement strand
TTCTTCCCCCACTGGTCAGAATATGGTTTGTTGGTGACCCTATGTTCTATTCATTGGCCCAGCACTGGCTGAAGGACCCTGGGAGCATCCTTGGCTCATGTCATATTATGGACCTATGTGTACTTAAAGGGTATGTAAATATTTGGCTCATGTCACATGACAACAACTGATGAATTTACTGGCTCTAAAAGCAGTGTGCCTCCAAATGGAGCTTCCTTTGCAAGGTGTTGAGTACTGTGTCAAAAATTCCCAACTTGATTCTGAAGGTGCATTCAAATGTTTTGTCATGGAAATGTGGTATGGGACCTAACCAGTCATCCACCAAAATCTGCCAACCTTTTTCCTTCTCTCAAATTATAATTAAACTTGTTTTGGCTTTTTCTTAGGTTTGGGATCTTTAAAATAAGATCAAATCATCTTTTCCATACAGCAGAGCTAAGTAGTGGTCACAGATTGTCTCCATAACATAATTGCAATAGTATTCTGTGGAGTTGTAGACTGTTCATCCATCAGGACAAGAGGTACTGTAGCAACAGTGACAATGCACATATGCATTCAGAATAGTGCAAGAATGTGATGTGTGTAAGATCTAGCATTGAATCAAACATGATCTGAAACAATGTCAGTCAATGATAGCACTAGCATTTATGAGCATGGATGGAGGGTCATCACAACATGTGAGTATCTCTTGCTACCACATTGATTTCACCAAAATGAACAATTTTACAGAAAAAATAAAATTCAAAAACAAGTGGATATGAGCAGGCAAAGAATTATTCCTTGTCACACTGTTGTCTCATCAAGATACTCCTCAAGAAGCCATGATGAGTGTTTCATTGTGTAAACCTCAGACAGAGGCACCCAAGCATATGAAATTATATGGGATGCACCATCTTTTCAAGGAAAGGTGGAATAATATTCTCTTCAAATGCATGTTGTGAAGATGGATAAAGACAGCTTACAATGCTCTGACCTACTCACTCTTTGTTCAATTTTATGTATCCAAATGGTTTGAAGGGTGTTTTATGTTTCCTTTCCCTCTTTTAGGAGAGATGTCTAGAAACTGAATGATGAAACAAAAAATGAAACAAATTGCAAAAAGCCAAACCAGAACCGGGTGGCATTCAACTCGAACAGAATAAAACACAAGCATGTCAACACCAGGAGTCGGCAAGCCTATGAACTTCCCTGGTTGACATCCAATTGATCAAAGGTATAGACAAATAACAGATCAATCAAGCTTCTGCTTCATAGTAGATTGCTTGCTCAACTCATAGGTACCATACCTTACTTACCCTTTGAGATGTAGGATACTTGTTTGTTGGCCTTTTAAGGAAGAAACGAGGAAAGGAAAATGATGTCAAACCTGAAACATATTATAACAGGAGTGTTCCTCAGTGAGAGTGCACCTGACATGCTTCATTGCAGCAGCTCTGAATTTACTCTCTGAGACCAATCTTTTTAATTTGTAGGTAATTATTGGTGTGTAACTAGATGGTTATCATTAAATGTCTCAATCAATATCTTAATTTGGTAATAATAGAAATGCATTTTGCAATTACCTTTTTTTCAATGCTAAAAAGCATTGCAATGGAGGGAGAAGAAGGAGGAGCTGTAGGAGAACATCTGGCTCAGTTTGCCATACAACTAAGATTTTGAATAAATATTGATTGAGACAAGTTTATTTCAGATGGTTCAATAGAATTTGAGGAAAATTGTCCTTTGAAGACTATCTTTGTCATCTGATCCAAAATGGCTTTGATTTTCTAAGTCAGAGATACAACTTTTCTGAATTCATTTACATAGAAATCTGGAAGAGGGTAAGTAATCAATGCAACTGTTTTTTGTCATGTTTCAGAATGACACTCAAGAAACATGACAAATTTCAAAGAGTCAACCATTGGTGCAAGATTCATCCAAAATGGAAGACTCTTGCCTGCACCGACGAGTTTTAAAAAAAGTGTTCATGTTTGTAAACATCTTCCTCACTACCAAGGAATCAATATTATTTCTTTAGGAAAACAGAAAACTCCATTTAGACAAGAGGATTCTATTTTTGCCCCAAATGGATGATTCTTGCCCAAGTGGATGACCTTTTGAAAGTAGTCTGTTTTCTCAAAAGTCATCTATTTAAACTTCATTTGAGAAATCAGACTACTTTCAAATCACTTGTACAAATGCTACTGAGTCAATTGCTTCCTCACTTCTTTATTTTTTTGTTTTCCATGACAGCTCAATAACATATGTTGACTGTAAAACATTTATGTAATTCTTTTTACATCCACTGTATGTTACGGTGTGTAGACAACACCGTAACGTAGGCCACACTTTACAAAATCTCACCTATTTTACAAATGTTTTTGCTAAATGCACTGTGAATAGATTTGTCTTTGCAAGACCAATCTGCCCATATGCTGGGCTCTGCATAATTCCTCTTGGTTCAAAAGTTATGGCTGATTGTTGCTTGACTCACTACACAACACCTCACATCACTTGATGTATTTTTGGTAGACTTACTTATTGTATGCGGTATTTTCTTGTTTTTCTTGTCTAAGCACCAAAAATAATGATGTTTCCATCTGTCCACCACCAGAACTGGTTATTCCAATTGGTGATATTTTTGCAACTGACATTGGACGGACATGTGTTAAGTACCATTTTGGTTATGGCAACACACTGCAGTTGGCATTGATCGAGTGCAACTTCGGCGGATTGTTGCACCTGCCGAGAAATGACACTGGACGAAATCATGCCTTTTTGTTCCCTGCAAAGGGAGAGCACATTTAAATTTTTTAAACTAATTCAGTTTTAAAGTAAATAAAAGAAACTTATTAAATAGGAAATAGTTGAGATGTTTTTATTTTTGTAAATTCTTAGAATTAGTAGATTGTTGCGTCTGTTGGAAATGGCACCGGATGAACCCACGACTTCCCCACATTGCAGGTGACAGCATTGCATTCTGCAGTCTTCATGACACTGGTGGGTTCAGCAGCATCAGGATGGTGTTCCTGATGCTGCTTGAACCCGACAGCTGCCAAACCTGCTGCCTCCAAACTCAACGCCTCAAAACCCGCTGCTGCCAAACCCACCACCCACCAAATCCGACACCAGCAAACCAGCTGCTGTAAAATCACGGCACCAGCCACCACCAAACCCGAAACCATCAACTGGTGCGGCCAAACCCAAATGCCACTGAACTGGAATTGCCAAATCGAAGCCAGCGAACTGGAAGTCACCAAACCGGAAGCCGCTGAACTGGAAGCCACCAAACGGGAAGCCGCTGAACCCGAAGCCGCCAAACCAGAAGGTCATGGTTAGTTTAACATAAAGGTGGGCAGTAAGTGGGCTGGAGGGCACAAAGCCCCCTACCACTGAAATAAACTGGCGCTACGAAAAGAGGGCATAACAAAAATGATATAACTATGTTACTATCTATGATATTTTTTTTCATGTTTTAACAATAAGGCAACACTTTACAGAACCTCACCGAACATTTTTGGTGTGGCCTCTGCACCGTAATAAACGTCATACCTATTTAAGGGCTATTTCCTTCAAGTTCTCACGTAAAAAGTATCGCGCCATAAATAGCAAGACTTGACTGATCAAATGCGGTCATTCCCGATATCATAATTCGATAAATCCTAGTCTGTTAATCCGAAGAATTGTAGTAAAATTCAACTCAAATACCCATCAGGGGTGCTTCTCCACGTCGTTTCAAGAACGACTAACTAATTTTTACCGCCAATAAATAATGTACTACAAAACGATCTTCGAATTGCAACTACCATACCATACTCTATACCTTCAGAGTGCTACAAAACATCCATCCAATACCTAGAGAGTACCTTTACAATAGACCACACGACATCCTAGAGGTACCCATGCCATTTCAAGCATTTTACAAATACAATCAAATAGCTCTCCAGCCATGGATCCAATCAACCCATTCAGTGGAGTCAATCATGCCACCGGCGGCACCGATCACGCAGGACACCCTCTACACTCACTGGCCACGTTGAACCACAACTATAACGGTGATTCTGAGATGTACACTCCTCTGCCGTATCCTCAACCTAACCCGTATCCCACTCAGGAGCGACAGCTACAGAATCCCGCAGTGTCAAGTCAATTAGCTCCGTCTTACTCTGTTGAATCGATGGCTGCACATGCACATTCTCACTTGCATCGCTCTTCGCCCCTGAACTTTCCCCCCCAACACTCCTTCCCACATCGTCAATCTCCTTTCTCTGCCCAGGCTAATAGTCAATTTGGACACGTTGCCCCCGCGGTCGAACCAGTTGAGGAATATCCCCCCGAATCGACGCCAGGACGTCTCGCACGTGGACGCAACAGTGAGAATCGAATTAATCGAATTATTTTGCCGCCACTGCCTCAGAGCAATACAACATGCACTGCAACAAAAAATCATACAAGCGGAACTGTGGGAGTGGCTGGTTCCAGGAGAAATCTATCCCATTGCAGTGCTTTCGGGGACAGTAGTGCACCGGGAGTAGGGTTGTCGATGGGCACTACTTCAAATTCTCAAACACACTGTAATGCTATGCAGTCTGCCACGCAACAAAAACAATCGACACTGGGAAAGTCAAAGCCCATATCAACGACGCCTATCATTTCGACAAATGACAATTCATCTAATCGTTCTAACGAGGCAGGGTCAGTTGCAGCATCTGAATCCGTTGGAGTAGCCTCAATGACATCTATGGCAGCACCCAACACGTGCTCTCGCCTTTCCACCACGCCACAACCAGAGAGTGAACCGCCGCTTTCACCTCTTCCTCAAACGAAAAAGTCAAAGGATTCAATGACCGCGTATCATCATCCGGATTTGCCATTTTTAGTTACTCATTGGATTGATCATTATGCGTCTCTCTCCAGATCTGCTGCTAGATTTGATGCTGCAAGAAACAACAAACCATCACAAGACACTATTTCGAACAGCGAAGCAATTATTGCAGTAGAGGAAGGAGACGAAACAGCGAAGAAAGAAGAAGCATTGAGGCGAATTCAACAAGCCGCCAAGGATCTAGCTCTGGCATTTGAGACTTTGGGAGCTTTTGGTGATTCTTGCAAAGTGAGTTTGCCACTTCAAATACAAATATATGCGGTGGTGATGTCTGTTCCTCTGAATAATTTTGTGTTCTCTCTCGGTTCACGTCACACTTTCTGCTCAGCGACCGCTGTCATCTACCGGCTATAATGATGTATCAAATCACTGTGGCCGAACGACTTACACCGACTTGAAACGGAAATATGCCCCGCTTCTATCATTTACTTTTTCTCACAATGTTGTAAGTGGCAGCCGAAACGAAAACACGGCCACCGTATCTCTTCTCGATTCACTTGTGTCGGCAAGTGTTTCAGCAAGTGCAGAGGCATCGAAAAGTGTTCTAGATTCATCTTTGCCATGGAGCTTGTTGGAGGCTGCATACGAAGGGACCGTCCCAACTTCCACTGTTAGTGATTCCAGGGAGGCAGAAATCACAAACGAACGTAGGAAGTCATTAGTTCGTGGTGCTGGAAGGAGGTTAGGCGATTCAACAAGTGATCCATCTGACGCAAGTTTAGAATCTTTGTTGCCATCCAACCATACGTTTGCATCCGCAATCCGCAATCCTGTCTTGATGGGGGGCGCCGGATTAAAGCCTACTGAGCAAGTTACTGATAATCTCCAGGCAACGAGCGGGAAATTGGTCATGGAAGTGAGGTCTAACTTTGAATCCGTGACAAAATTCACCGCCCAAGCTTCAAGGAAGTATCTTTGCGCCCGAATCAAAGTTTTGGAAATGACTAAAGAGTTCGAGGAAACCCGAAACGCATTGCATTCCGCCATGACTCGAGCCAACACAGCAGAATCTACATTAGCGTCAGTTGCAGCAACAAAAGAAACTTCTGAACAATTGGTTGCAAACTCTGATATGGACCATCATCGCGTAATTGCTCAGCTACAACGGCGCATAGAAGAAATGCATGTCAAGCTATCAGTTGTCAAAAACGACGCGTCTGATGCGAAGAAAGAGGCCGAGGAAGCATTTAAAGAGTTTTCTTTGGTGCACGGGAGGTATCGGGACCCATATCAAATCTCTGGAAAGGGACATTTTTCTGTTTTTTCCCTTGGCGAATCAAGCGCCTCTCATCGCGGAATGTTGGGATTTGCATCACAACCCCACGCTCTTAAGAACAGAAACGTCGTTCTCCCCGCAATTATTGCGCGGCAGTATCAATGCCGACGCCGACCATCGGACTTCGCCCAAATACAATTGTCAATTCTAAAGTCACGGTTGTCTCATGCAGTAACTATCAACTGCCATCTGGTGTACCCTGTGTATTGTCTCAAATTTGACAAGACCGGGAAATACTTCATCACTGGAGCCGACGACCAACTTGTGAAATTATTTCATCTTGGCGCTGGTCCAAGGCACAGGGGATTTAACTATGGTGCCAACATGCGGGGTGCAGTACTTGTGTGTACCCTACGAGGCCACGCTGGCGTTGTTACTGATGTCGATGTTAGCGTGGATAATGCTTTGCTGGCAACGGCGTCGGCAGATGGCGATGTGAGAATTTGGGGTTTGAAGGACGGCTGCCCAGTTGCAATTCTACGCGGTCACAAGGATGGAGCAAACATGGTGAGATGTAGATTGGTTGACCTTCAGACTTGCAATTTACAGCACCATTAATTTGCCTTATTCTTCATCGCATGGCTGCCTAGGTGTCATGGTCGTTGCTCACTCCTTACAGATTGGTAACTTGTGGTGATGACGGAATGGCACGAATTTGGGATGTGCGTGAAGCAGCTCTAAAAAGGTACTCTGACACGGTGGGAAATAGGGCTGATTACACTTTACCTACTAAAAAAACCCACCAAGATGGTGGATGTGATAACTTTAGCTCAGAGTTGGCTCCAGAAAATGTTCCACCATTTCTTCTCCCTCCAACAGAGCCTGATACTGATGCAAACATTCAGCCGGTGCTAGACGGTCATGTTGCAGTCAATGATCGGCTGCAAAGTGGTGAGGGCATAGGACTTGCCAGAAACCTCGACATGGCTGGCATCAATGAAAATAGGGGCGATCCCGGAGAGTTCATCGCGAGTGATGCTATCGATGAAGGGGTGACTCTCTTAGCTCAATTGCAGCACGGCGAAATCGTCCGCGAAAGCCAGCAGCAAGGCGTAGGCACCCGTGCACAGAGAAAATCTGTAAAGGTTATGTGCATTGCGCGGTGTCCGGTGGGGGGACACTTCTGTACGGGCTCGGATGATGGTCTGGTGCGTGTTTGGGCAGATTCGGATGACATCAGGGTAGAAAATGTCGACAAGAAAATAAGCGATTCAAACTACGTAGTTTCCTCGAAGTTTCCCTCAATCTATCCTATGTTTAGGCGTGAGAATTTGTCCGCTAGACAAATGAATATCATGGGTTCCCCAAGCAGTAAGTCCGTGCATGCCTTAGCAGTGTTTCTGCTGCATGAGCTGTTCTCACTATGGTCTTGTATCTGACTTTTTTGCAGCTCCCTCAAAAGAGAGACTTCTAGCGACACTGTCTGGACACAACAATGCCATCACTGATATGAAATATTCTAGCGCCGGCGATCGTATATTGACTGCAAGCATGAGAGATGGCGTTGTCCGTATATGGTCCTGGGGGAAAGAGTCTTCGATCATTATTGATGGACACTCCAGCAACACTGCCACTTCAGATTATAAGCACAACTCTCATCACGCCAAATTTAGTCATTTGTCTCAGTTGTTAATACGACTTACTCCTGCACACCACGGAGATAATCGAGAAGCTGGACAATCTTCGAGACGAAAAGGATTATCTTCCGCGTCCAACATTTCTTCGTCAGTACATTGTGATGGAGTGACGTGGACCTGCAATGATATGAAAATAGTCACATCGCAATCGAGTCCAGCGAAAGCGAGCGGAACAGATATCGTACCTGGTTCTCATATGATATATGTATGGGACTCACGCTCAGGTCGTTGCTTACTGGGTATTTCGGGGTCACATACATCGCTTTGCTCGACTCTGGTTGCACACCCATTCATCCCTTCAGTTGTCGTCTCAGCCGGATCGGATGGACTTGCGAACGTTTGGGATCTAGAGAAAGGCGAATGTTTTTGCTCTCATAGAAACGTGTTGTCTCATGGCCCGATCGAAAATGCATCGTCACGAGGGAAACTTTGCAGTTATCTCGAAGGACAGTTTAGCCAAGACGGTTCGTATTTGATTCTTTCCGACGAATCTGGACGGGTGACAGTCTTCGACACAATTGCATCCTCTTCAAATCCTGCTTCGTTTGATCCACCGTCATGGATGTTAGAGCAATACTTTGCAAACGATTACTACGAACTATTCTACGATGCAAATGGGTACTGCATTGAGCGAGGCTCAGAACGACCGCCACACCTTGCGCCTAAAGGTGTTCGATGCTCCCACGAAGGGGTGAGCGTGGCGGAGGAGGTTAGAGACATTTACGTTAACTTGTCGGGCCCGCTTCCATTATCCACATACACAGTAAGATTGAGTCGTAATAGTGTACGCGTTCAAAGTAATTTTGTTCGAATGGAAGGCGGTGTCCTCAGCCGTAATGTGCGAAAGAAATCCACTACGTTAGTGGAGAGTCCAGGAGTGTTGGTTGGGTGCAAGACTACTGCAATAATTAGTGCTGATGGTAAGCTTTTTAACCAAGTAAGGACGAGAGCGTCTGTCTCTCCTAGGACCGTGAACAGCAGTGCAAGTGGGAGACCACTCTCTAATAGATATACATGGGTCGACTTTAATGATATCCCCGATGAAGATGATAATGACGATGATAGCGACGACGAGGAGTATCGTGGAGAAGGACGAAGATTGCGCAGAGCCCACGACGGAGTTGATGTTTCCAGTGATGACGATTTATTAGATGTAGACGCTGTAAGTCCTGTTTCACGTCCCCGTGGAACGCAACTAGTACAAAGACAAAGGCGTTCCAGAGGGCAGCGCAACGGCCAGGATCGGCGAGTTCCCGCTGATCCACAGATACCTACCCAACCAACACGGACTTCATCTCGCCACGTTTCAAGGAGAACGACCTTTGAATTTGAAGACGAAGACGATGAGATCGAAGAACTTGTCAGTACTCACACGAAACCTAGTGGAAAATATGTTCAAGATTGGGAGCGGGCGAATCATTTCTTCAAGATGCCAAGAGGTAGTGTTGTTCACAGAAAGTGGCTTACCCGAACAAACTACCAAGGTTCACACTATGGAACAAAGATGTATTGCCCCCAGGTCGGAGATTCAGTAGTTTATATCCCAAGAGCTCATTATGACACGCTACAAAGATTTCCGATCGGTGACTATACAGCACCTTGGAAGTCATGGCAAACCTTGCAGCCTTGGCCGGTTGTTCGTTGCAAAGTGACTCATACACGTTACCGATTTCCCTATGAAATGTACTACCCAAGTCGTAGAAAAAACGAAGGTCTGAAAGATGTTGCAATCATTTTGACCCTTGAGATAACAGGGCTGCCACTAAGTTGCGAGGGCAGGAGATTTCCCTGGCCTGCCCCTCGGTTCACTTCCCGTATTTCGTCACGAACGCGCTCACGTGAGCCTACATCATTCGAAGTCACGATGTTTGACAGCCGCCAAGTGGATTTTTTAATTCCTGAATTTCTCTTTACATGGAGGATTCGAGAACTCGAGAAGGCCATTGCGCGAAATGGCGGAGAAGTAACCAATCTTCTTATCACTGTTAGCTATTCACCAGGTTGGATTTTCGCTTCATTTTATCAACTTTTCTACATTTCTACTGCCGCTAACTTTGTCGTCCTTTGCTTGTTCATCAGACGCCAGCGAACAAGGATACGAATCAGAAGATCCATTTTACAAACCGTACGAAGCCAAGCTCGTCGCAATCTCACCTCCATTCGAGGACCGAGATCACTTTCAAGACAGTGGTTACAATGCGCTTGTGATGAATTGGCTTGATAATGATGAGGAAATTCCGGTTTGTGTCTGGGATGCTACGATAGTTGGATCGACTGCCCCCCGAGTACCTATGATGGCAATCGAGACAAAGAACGCTGTCAACGGTGCCTTGCAAAAGATCATGGATCTTGATCCAAAGGTCCGTGAATGGTATGATGGAATGGTTGACACAAGGCAGTATTCAGACTATCTTGACTTGGTAGAAGTGCCTATGTTTTTGTCGCGCATTCGGGAGCGGTTGCATGGCAACTACTACACTAACAAAGACAGTGTTGTTGCAGATATGGAATTGATCAAAGAGAACTGCTACAAGTACAATGAAGACAATAATGAATTTTACGATCTGGCGTGTCAGATGTTGGAAAAGTTCAAGTCGCTTGTTGATGCGATTCCTAATCCTCCTGTCGACCACCACGATGAAAGTGATCAAGATACAGGATGCACTGAAGACCTTCATATGGGACGGGCAAGTGCAGTCGCGGCTACTGCAGGACTAAGTTACCAAGGCAGATTGCGAAGAGGAAGAAATACAAGCAATGGCAGATTATTTTCACACCAGTCATCCTTAGCTACCTTACCGTTTTCTGATGACACGGAGATAGTGTCAAGGCGAAGTACTCGTTCCGCTGGGATTGCCTACCCTTTGAATAATGGTCATGAAGAGTCTGCAGATGACAAAGAACTCTCCAGTCCGGAGAGCGACAACCAAGAATCACTCGAGTCAGATGATGGAGAGAGTGATACTCAAGTCGAAGAAAAACACAATTCTTCTCAGAAAACCAGGGCATCGAGGCGTAGCTCAGAGCGTGCTGTGTCATTGAGTCGCCGGACAAAAAAGAATTCTAATTACTCACACCACACCATCGATGACAGAGTTAGCCAAGACGAGATTCATCTATGCAGAAGATCAGGCAGTAGGTCATCTCCTAACAATTCACAACATGTTGTAGACGTCAGAACGAAAAGAAATTACAGCGAAAACGTACTAGCCGCCGCCGACGACGACTACGACGACGAAGAAGAAGGGCCTGCTTTGCACAGCGGGGCATCTAGCCGTAATCAAAAATCAACTCGTCCTGAAAGGTCGAAAGGGAAGCAGGAAAGGTTTCCACCGACAAGTCAGTCGAGCCGTGCATCATTGGGTGGCAAACCTCATCCCATTGTACACGGTCATAGCACCAGATTTTCTTCACAGTCAATTTCAAGACCAATCTACACCGAAGAGGAATCAGACCACGAGGAAGATGAGTCTCCTATTCGCACCAGGTCGTCAAAACCGAAGAAAGGTGACAGTGGGTCATATCGAAGTACTCGATCGCGCAGTGTTATGGATGCTGCGTCTTCAATGAGAAAACATCGTTGTAGACGATCCTTAACGCGCGGCAATCATACTATCGAGGACAGTGACGAAGAAGATTCTTGCCATGGCGAATCTGACTCGAGTGAGAGCGACGAACCCGAAGAATACCAAAATGCCACTGCACGTCAAAGGATGCCCTCCCGTGTTAATAACGAGCAAGTGAAACCCAAACTGCGTCTTCGAATGGGGAAAAAGTCAGGCAACAACGACAATTCAGACGAAATTCATACTAGGAAATCACGACGTAGGTTGTCACCTGACAAGCAACAGCCGACCGTTAATGGTCTTGGTGTCAGAACTTCTTTACGTCCAAGGGGGAAAGCCACTTACACAGAGAAAGAATCAGATGATGACGAGTACTCTGATGGGCAATCACAGAGCTCCCGTGACGACGATGTCAGTGATGCGACAGTCTCTAGCGTCGAGGAACGATCAGCCCCAAGGAAAAAGCGATCGCGTTCGCAACTTGAATCATGTACAAAGTTTAATGCTGGCAATTTGCCAAAGAATAAGCGAGGCCGATCATCTCAGATTAGACAAAGTAAGTCTAGTGTATTCCGCTTGAACGCTAACATTTTTGTACTTACTTGATACGTGACAACGAGCCACCACTTTTCATCACAGGGACTCGCCAGCGGAAAAGGCACACTTACTATCCAACATTAGCGAAGTGGCCAAATATTACAAAACGACTGATCCCAAAAGTTGCACGCTCTGTTTTAAAGATCCTCGTAAGTGAACTAGGGTCAAGTAATCAGTGACTATTTCTATGCTTACCCTCGAACTTACCACGTCCCCAGAGAGAACATGATGTTAGAGGATGGTTCTCCATCCCCGTGGCCGAAGAGTATCCTGCCATGGCTGAAGAATACTTGAGTATCATAGATGAACCTATGGATTTCCGTACCATTGAGGAAGTACGCCTTCCTAAGTACGAACACATACATGAGTTCCAAAATGATCTGATCATCACGTTTCGTAATGTACGCACTTCATTTCTGTGGAGAATCACTTTTTATCACTTTCTCACGCACTTCTTTACCCTTGTCTTGACGCTGCAGTGCTGTGTATTTAACGGAGAGCACTCTAACTTTTATACCCGTACAATGTGAGCAGTATGTTGAGGAATTCATGCAATGCTTACAGTTTGGTTTCATGTACTTTTTCTGTTTACTCATTCTTCTCGACTTTTTTGGATGATGTTACCTGAAACAGTGAAATTTGGCAAAGCCTGAATGGCATATTCAAAGATGCATGTGATGAGAATCATGTGTCATTGCCACAAAGATTTTCTTGAACGGGACGCGAGAAAATAGTTCGTCACGCTAGTTGCATGCAATGACAATTCATCTTACATCTCTAAGCATAAACAATCCATTAAGGAAGTCACTATTATCATGTTATTGCAACACTTCATCTCATAGTAGGTAGGTGAATCATGCATCTCTAAGCATATACAATCCATTAAGGAAGTCACTATCATGTTATTGCAACACTTCATCTCAAAGTAGGTAGGTAAACTACGGCGGCATCAGCAGTGTTTGTTTTTTGTCCAGAACCTCATCTGATTGAATGGGAGAATGAAAACGAGCAATTCCATTCAAGTCATCAGGGATCGAAGCAAGCTTCTTAGCGAGGGCACCATCATCCAGGCCACCTCTGAAATAATCGGCAGCAAAACGAAACATTTTCTTCACAGTCTCTATGACGACTGGCCCTGTCAACCAGCCAGGAAATCCACCAATCTCAAGCTGCAACACATACTCGACATCAAAAGTGTCATGTTCGGTAGGGATTATTGTCGTCGCGAAAAGATGTGATGTAGACCGCGGCACTCTTTTAGGTTGGTCTTCTGGGAACAAATGGTTTTGACTCTCTTCCAACTCTACGCCCCAGATTAGCTTTGCGCCTGATCCAAAATTCTGTAGCCCACATAAAGTTAATTGCTCTCTTGGGGATACCACCGACTGCTTTGTTTTCACGTAGCCAATCCCAAACATGGATGGGGTGCCGTACTTCGGGTCTTGATATTTTTTCAACTCTTCCAAATCACCAGCATATATTTCATCGACAATATCATTAGTGGCATCCCATTGATGTCTTAATTCTGCTGTTGTAATAAGCTCCGCAAAACATTCACCAAGCTTTTTTTGTGGACCATGAAGTGTGGAACGAAGTCTTATGATTGGCACACCATTGTTTTGAAAATTGTCGATTTTGTCTATCTCTTTCACCAGTCTGTTAGGGTTGAAGCTGTCCGTCACTCTCCATTTATACATATCAGCATCTTTACAAAAAGTTCGCAATGAAGATATTAGACTGTTCAATCATGTCTTAACAAAAAGCAGAGCCTCGACTTTACACAAAGTTACCTTCGTCGATAGCACTTATGCCAGCAGGATTTTCATCATTGAACGCCTGCTTTGCAAGGGGTGAGACGTTGCATATGTCCTAAAAAATAGAGATAAGGAAGAAGTTTGTTGAGCAAATCGAATATCCTCAAACGCAAATAGCGCGTAATTTGAAAGCTACAAATGCACAAGAAAATTCTTCAACAGATGATCCTACCTCGAAAAGCACATCGAAGTTTGGTAGTTTTATCATAACGCCTGGCTTGTTTGAAGATATGTACCGATCTGTAAAATACTTTGGATTTCCAAATGCAGCAACAGCCTCCTGTGAGCGAGACCAAATTAAACGGCCACGGTTTACCACGAGGGGGTGGTCTAACGTCGCAGTGCTGAAATGAGAATGGGTTACAACTTGGATGGCGACAAGAAGTTTGACATGCCGTAGGCAAGGACACTTGGATTTTTGCATTTTGTCGATGGATGAGTTTCGCAGCAGTGCAAAGCACCGTGATAAAGCAGCAGATCAGCACAGGATTATTTGATCAATTGTTTGACTGTCTCTCGCGTCTAGTGTTTTCTCGTTTGGGATCATTATTATGCCTGAAATCTCGTGAAATAACTGATGTCAGACTTGTTGTGGGTCTGTCTGCTTTCTTCATTGACAGGGGAGGTGATGATGCGAATTCTGAAGGTCTCTAGAATATCGTACCTGGAAGACACTTAAGCCTCTTTGCATCAATTACTAGCAGCCGGTGCAGATTTTTCGCAGATTGTTGTGTGATTATACACCATGGTACTTGCTACAGATCGCATAAACCGGGAATTTCCCTTTAAATATAAGATGTTTATCACGTAGGAATACGTAGATTGTAATACTCAACACATCCGTCTCGTCTCACCTGACATTTTGGTTCTCCTCCAAATCGCACGATGGTTTGTCACCAGTCACCACCAAGCACACACTCATGACAAAGGCATAGCATGACATATCTAAGTGAAACCCTCAGTCTCCCCACTTCATTTGCCATGCAGGTACAAACACAGACCAACCTCCAACACCATACTTGCCACATGACAATTAACCAAACACTCCAAAAATTTAAAAAAAACAACAATTGTAACATATTTTTATCACTAACATTTTGCACAAGCTCACTTGCCAACACTCTACAGAATACTGCACACATTATGGAGTGAGGCCATCCGGGAACAAGTGTGTTACAGTAATAAACAAACAAGCTGCAAAAATGCTTGCAGTGGCATCTACCATATTAATTGGTGAATAAATCACATGAAATGTCAACAATCTTGCCAACATGTGACTATCTCACCAATTTTTTTGTGACGAATAAAGCAAGTAAAATAAAAATAAAAAATACAAACCATAGATAGTACTGTATTACTATCCTTTTTATTTTGGTCCGTCTCGTTGTTCCCACCAGTTTATTTTGTTGGTAGGAGGCTTTGTATCCTATCACCCACTCACCGCCCACCTTTTTATTATGCTCTCCATGACCTCTCACCGCGTTCTCATCCAGGCCATCTCACCCCCTCACTCTTCTCTCTGATTTATTTTGATTATCTCAGCTCCATCCATGCATCCAGATGTGTTGCAGTTTGCTGCATGAGCATTTTAATGCTTCCCCCCATTTTTTGGTATCATCATGTGAGGTAATCACAAGGTGGGTTGGTGAAGCATACTGGATGCTCCAGACAGAAACATGCAAGGATACATAGAACAAGAAGGGTTATGAATGGAAACTCTAATTCCATCATTAATTTATATTAATTACCTAATTTTCATTGTTTTCATTAAGATTTAGTTTAATAAGTTACTAATGCTAATTACCATCATGATCAACAATTTCCGCTAAGCCATAAGCTGTAACTGCAATTGCAGTGATACAGCTAATGGCAAAATCTATTGGGATTCTCTGGGGTGTACACCTCAAGCATTTGCACCATCACACCATTAATAAAGCAGCCCCATAGACCAACAGCATCTTTCCTGGGAGTACAACCAACCCTGCAAACATCTCTCCCACCAGAAAAAGCAAAAAAGCAGTGAGGTCGCCAGACTCAGTTTTTGAGGTGCAGCAGCACATCACAGCTGTGTGCTGGCCTTTCCAACAACAAAACATAACTCCAGTCAAATCAGTGGTGTTGGCAGGTGTACTCATTGTTTGTGGCAATAATGCCAACAATGGGAACAAGCCATTCCTGAGGTGTGAGAGCTGCAAACATTTTTTGACTGCAGAAAAATTAATATGTACATATGTAATCCCACCAAAAAGGAAGGTGATGTGTGGTGAGTAATTTGACATTCATCAGCCATAACTTATGAACCACAAGGAGTTACTGGGAGCCCAGCATATGAGTGTGTTTGTCTCACAATGGAGAATCTACCATATAAATTGGTGATACGGTCACACAAAATGTCCTTGACTTTGGCGATGTGTGACTATCTCACCAATTTTTGGCGAGGAATCAA
Source organism: Stephanocyclus meneghinianus (assembly GCA_036940045.1). Classification (NCBI taxonomy): domain Eukaryota; phylum Bacillariophyta; class Thalassiosirophyceae; order Thalassiosirales; family Thalassiosiraceae; genus Stephanocyclus; species Stephanocyclus meneghinianus. Next base: position 2,735 of record JALLPC010000060.1, on the reverse strand, counting down.
GCAAGTAAAAATAAAAAAAATACCAATCATAGATAGTACTGTATTACTATCCTATTGGTTACGCCCTGCTTCTTCTCACCTATTTATTTTAGGGCTAGAATGCTTTGTCACCCTCTCGCCCACTCATTGCCCACCTTTATGTTGCCCCAATCATGACAAACCTCCCCTCCCTCTCCAACTGCAATCACCCTATTAACTTCAGATGGAGGCAGGTTGGAAATTTGCGAAGCAGATTGCAAAGTTTCATCGTGATTGATTTCACAAATTTGCAACTGCATCATGATTGTGCTTTGCTGATCGCGGAAACATATGTGATGACTCATGCAATATACTAGTAGTGCACCATTGCTTTGCAAATCGTGTAACTAATCTACCAATTCATTCTTTTTAATTTACAGTAACTATTAAATAGTTGTTCAGTTCTTTTGATAATGTAAAAACATTTGTTTGCACTCAAAAAACTGAAAATATACTCTCTCATAATGGAGAACAAACAGCCACAAGATTGTCCGGTGCTGCTTCAGGAAGACTCAACAATCCATCGAAGCCATGCGATGACCTCAACAGCAGGAGCACAATGCTGCAACCAATAAGGTGCACATCACATGTATGCCCATTGTTTGTGGAAACAATGACATCGATTGGACGAAGCTGTTCCGAAGGTGGGAGAGTGACAAACATTTTTTTATTGAAAAAATACTATGTACCATACAAACATGTAAGCCGACCAAAAAAGCTAGGTGATATGCGGTGATTAATGCAACAATCAGCCATAACTTTTTATCCATAATGAGTTACCAGGAGCCAAGCATATGGGTGTGTTGGTCCCACAATGGAGAATCTATTTGTCTGGAATTCATATGGAGAAAACAGGTTTAAAGACCTGAAAACACAAAATGTCCAGAATATAGGTGAGATTACATAAAATGAAATGATCTCAAAGATTTCCTCACTCACTAATTTATACGGTATTTATATATAAATTATGTGGAGAAAACGATTTTAACACCATTCTTTTCACAAGTCCAGTTCTGGACTAGTCATAATGTCTAGAGCAGAACTGGAGTAGTTGTTGAGGCCTCTCTTAGGTCAGCTGATGTATTGGATCGACTCCTTTCCAAAAATTACCCCTGAACACAAGTCACTTCCCTATGTGTTGTCATGGATCCCATTGCACTCAGTGCCACCAAAAAATACTACAGCAAAATTTTTGGCGCAAAGATTGTGCTGGCATTTGCTGCAGAGCATGGTTTGATGTTTGCAAAGATGTGGTGAGGACGGCAATGACATGGAAATTCTGGAGTCACATGGTCTGGAGAGTGTCAGGAAAGCAACACACAGGGTAACATAAAATATTCAGAAAAAGGTAAAACGGTGATTGACAAGGCCAGTGGACAAGTCACCAAAACCTATCGGTGGGCCAAAAGCAGTGTAGTCCTCATATTAGAAAATTTGTCATATGATTGGCATAACACAAAATGCCTAGAAAATAGGTGAGATTTTGTAAAATGGGATGATCTCTATGAAATCATTGTTCACTGGTTTTAATGGTAGTAATGCACTCAACTTGTTTTGTTCCACAATCTTTCAGACCAATATGGAACATGGTGAGGACAGCTATAATGGGCACTCCCTTTCCTTGTTTTGATGGGACATCTGTCAGGCTGTAACTAAGTACACCTGAAGTTGACATTTGACATGTTTTTGAGTCCCGTGACCATAAATGTGCTCATGTCATGTCAAATTTTGACTTTGTATACCTGACATCTGATATTTTTTGAAAATCGGCAATTTTTAGCTAATATGTATGTCAAATTTTGATGTCAGGTGGCAAATACGGCTGACATTTTGGATAAATGCCAGGTATTTTGGTAACTTGACATTTGCATTTGACATTCCCACATTTTCATTTTGCCTTGTCTGTACATATGAAAAAGAATACTATCACCTGTTGATGATGATGAGGCAAAAGGAATGCATGCCACAGCAAAGCAACATGCAACTAAATCATCGCCATATTTCAGTTGTGTCTTCCCATCATGAATGCAGTGAGCTGAAAGTAATTCAATGCAATTTCATGGCTCTAGCATTCATCATCATCTTAGTACTTGCATCCAGATGTGGCAAACAACACAAGATATGTCCTCCAAAACACTCTGCTTGCAAGCCAAAGAAGCACCTATATCTGCAGTCCAGAAGAAGCAAGAAGTCACAAAGAATTTGGGATTTGAGGGCCAGAATACTGCTCCTTTCAGGGCACCCGGCTTGTATGCAAATGCAGGAGATAACAAAATTTCCAACAACAATGATGCCCAAGAAGAAGAAGATATTGAAATGGATATTGAAGCTGCAATGAAGGAAGTTTATGAAGCCAAAGAGAAAGAGATCAAAATTAATGACTACATGCTTTTTTCAGCTGTCAAGAGCATGGAGAATGGCATCAAATTCGGTCTGAGTAAAGATTTTTGGATCACACGAAGAGGAAAGTGATGGTGCTGATGATGATGCAACATCAGAGGATTTGTCTGAGAATGTTCAGTTTTCCAAGGAACACTTAAATACTATTGAAGGTAAGGGAAAAAGACTGAAAGTATTAAACTTTGTATTTTAATTCAATATTCACTTTTACACCTAAAAATGTGTGAACTTAATCAGTTGAATTATAGTACTCATAATTTAATTCCTTACTCTCTACCTAGGAGTGGTGTTCAACTGTGGTGTGGCCATCATGGGTG
>JALLPC010000059.1:0-19051 GCA_036940045.1 Stephanocyclus meneghinianus | reverse complement strand
TCATGTAACTTATATGCTAAATATTTGGCTTTGGTATGTTGCCTACAAGGATGAAACATAGCTCTGTGCTCCTTGCTGAGCTGGTCTGTAGAATTAAAGACACTCTTGGTCTGTGATGTGGTGCTCAACAGAACATGGGAATTTCTGTTTGGATCACTGGAAGTGTTTCTTCCAAAAGTGCATATCATAAATCAACTTGTCTCAGTTAAATCCATCATTGCTCTTTTCAGATGACATATTTCACTCTATCTAATTTCACAACCACAAAGCCCCTATCCTTTTACGTCAGGTTCGAGTTCAGGCTACCAAGTCTCATCCTAAACTCAATGAGTAGGAATGGGAATAACAAAAATGGCTGGAAAGCTTGAGGCATTTTTAAATACTTCGCCAATATTGTATTGTTTAAGTTATCATCCACGCAAATCCAAGTAGCAAAATGCCATGTTCATTCTATGCAAGTTGGAACTCTGAGAAAACCTAATTTTACAGACCCTTCTACATCAGATCATACCCAAAAGATCTGTTCAGCTCTGCATCAGACACAAAGTGCGATCCTCCTGCGCAGCGCCACCCTGCACCTACTTTATGCCAGACATATCCAGCTGGGCAATTCCCTATTGCACGCAACTTTTGTTTGATGATCTCTTTTCTACGCTGCTCCTCTGCAGCCAGTTCACGTTGCCTCTGTAATTCCTCCATCGCTTTTTGGTAGGCCTCTTCAGCTAATTGTTTTGCGCGCAGCTGGGCTTCAAACTTAGCTTCAGCACGAAGACGTTCTTCCTCTTCTGCTTTACTCTGCTCAATGTGCCTTTTTTCAGCTTCTTTTGCTTGTTGAAGTTCCACCCAATCTGCATCAGAAACACCTTGGTCACGAACATCCGCTTTGTCTCTGGCTTGTTCAATGTGACCTTGCTCCTCAGATAAATCTTGAGCTTCTTGATGGGTGACATTCTTCTCTCTCAAGTCAAGGAGCTCATCATCAGCCCAATCACCAGCCCACTCATCTTCCCAATCACTATCAAAGCTGTTAGGATTTTCTGGTGTCTGAAAAGGAGCTTGTTCACATAATTGCTGAGGCAGTTGATCACTCTTTCGAAGAGATTCCTTCCCATCAGCTACCACACGCGCCTTGATTAACTCGTCCAGTGCGTGTTTGATGTCATCTTCATCAAAGCTCTTTTTGCTTTCCCGCAGTGTACCTGATGTTGCCATACGATCTGCTCGATATCGTTTTGCGGTTTTCCAAGTTGCTTCAACATCGCGTGCATTGCCAAACCCATCTACCGACTTCAGTTTCTTGAACCCTGACTGCAAAATGCTGGATGCATTGTGTGGTAATTCGTAATCTAATGAATGTGCTTTTCTTATGAAGAAATTCACACAATCCGAGGTGTCCCAATCTGGAAATATCATAGTGTGTGTAAATCGACTCTTGAGACCTGCATTGCTACGAAGCATATCATCAATATCTTTTGGATAGCCAGCAATCACCACAACAACGCCAGCATACTCAGGGTTTGTCATTGCTGCAACCAAAGTGTCACAGGCTTCAGTGCCAAAAGAGCCTTGGCCCAGAGTGTAAGCCTCATCAATGAAAAGCACGCCTCCCTTGGCTTTGTCTAGAAGCTCTTCCACTACTTTCTTTGTCTGGCCTACATACTGCCCTTGCATCTCCAACCCAGTGGTTTCCTCGACATGGTTCCTTGCTATGAGATCAAGATCATACAAGATTTTGGACATCACTCTAGCAACTAAGATGTAAGGTGCAAAAAGAAAAATGACGAATCAACTTTTTCGTGCAAGTCATTCACATTTGGGTGCATGTCATCCGTCTTACCTGTTGTTTTTCCAGTACCTGGCGAGCCAACAAAAATGAAATGACCCAGTGATGGTGCATCCTCACTATCGTGTTGTGCAATCAAGTATGTATTCCTCAGCTGCTGTAGTTTTTTTCTTACTTGTTCCATGCGATACAAGGTATTCAACTCAGCAAACGGATCGCTATTTGTGTGTTCTCGCTTTGTTGCACTAGAACCCATTCGCGCATCCACCATGGTCTTGATTGAAAGACTTACATCATTCTCTGTGATTATCTTCTCTGTTACTCCATCATTATTGGTGTGTTCTTGACTCAACCGCATTGCGCGATTCTCCAATGTACCCTCGAACAATTTTACAACATCCCGAGCATTTCCCCAACCTTTAAGAGGCTTTAGTTTTGAGAAGCCTTTCTCGAGAACAGATGCTGAATGCCCAAAATTTTGCAGAGTGAGATTCTTCGCTTCAACCAGGTCATGGAAGTAGGCAACGCAATCTGTGACTTCCCAATCAGGAAACTCAATGAAGCGGTTAAAGCGACTCTTCAAACCTTGGTTTGTATTCAACATGGACTGCATATCAGCTTGGTACCCCGCGACGATAACTACAAGGCCACCATATTTTTCCTCATTCGTCATTGCCTCAACTAAAGTAGAACATGCTTCAGAACCGTATGCACCTTTGCCTAGTTCATATGCTTCATCAATGAACAGAACTCCACCCTTTGCCTTGTCAAGATGATCCTTAACAACATTCTTCGTGGACCCAACATACTGTCCAGTTAACTGCAACCCAGATGTTTCTAAGACATTCGACCGCGAAAGCAACCCACATTTGAAAAGCATCTTGCCAACACATCGAGCAACTGAACTCATTGCAGGAACAGAAAACAACTTAAAGCAATCTATAAAAATGAATCAAACACAGTGAAAAGAATCAACCCACCTGTTGTCTTTCCAGTTCCGGGTGCTCCTGTAAATACAAAATGACCAATCTTGGGACGAGCATCACCTTCTTCATCTGCCAAGTCAAACTGACTTTTTAGCTTGACTAGTTGAGACTTAATGTGTTCCATGCCATAGAGCATGTCAAGATCAGCAAACGGGTCCTTACAGTCATCCGTGTCCCCTGGCAATTCTATATCTTCTGCCTCCAATCTTATTACCCCGTCCGAATACTGTCGTTTTGAGGCAAGAGCAACGGCTTCTTTCAAAAGATTTTGCACAGACCCAGCATTGCCGAAATGAAATTCACTCTTGCGTTGCATATCCAACTTCTTGAGTGCGCGTTCACAAAATTCCAAGGTTGTTTTGTAATTCTTTTCATTGCAATAATGAGTCAAAATCTTGTTGAGTTCATTATTTGTGTAGTCCTCAAAGTAAAACGCTTGATCTGGAGCAAAGCGACGGCGCAATCCAGGGTTCTGCTTGTCCAACATTTCAAGCATTTGCTCTTCGTAACCGAGCAGAAGAACTGCTATGTCATCTGATTCGGTCCCTTGAACCTTCTCAACCAATGCATCAAGAGCTTGTTTTCCGTAAAGGTTATCGTTAAGTCCATAGGCTTCGTCAATTACTAGCACTTTTCCGCGGCAATTATCAATCAAGTTCAGAGTTTTTTGCTTAGATTCACCAACAACCTGGCCTCCTAAATCACCAGCAGTTTTGAACACAACTTCTCCATTAGAAAGGAAGCCAAGTTCTTTCAGCACCCTTCCATACAATTTCGCACACGTTGTTTTGCCTTAGTCATTGCAAAGAGAACATGGCTATAATCAATAAACATAATCTTGATGCCACAGATCAAGAATCATTTAGCTGTNTTGCCTTATTCATTGCAAAGAGAACATGGCTAGAATCAATAAAGATAATCTTGTTGTCACAGATCAATAATCATTAAACTGTACTAACCAGTTCCTGGATTTCCCAAGAATAATCTATTAAGAAATATTGGAAGTGGCTCCTGACCTCTCAATTCACGATCATAGTTTTGACCACACACCTGAACCAAGTTGTGAATTCTCTCCTTTACTTTGTTCCATCCAGTCATCGATTCAATTTCCTTCAATATATATTTCAATTTATCATTGTTCACTGGGTTCTCACCAACTGCATCTTCCATTTGAAGCTCAAGGTTTGTACCATCGAAGTCTTCCCTTGACATAGCATGCTTACATGCTTCTTCAAGCTTTTGACGAACTGCACGAGCATTTCCAAATCCTTTCCGCCCTTTCAATTTCATCAAACGGCGGACAACGACACGGCCTAGTTGATCATTAGATTCATACCATCTCTTCTTTGCACGCTGAGTGTTCCACACACTGAGCAACTCCTATACCAAAAAGGAAATGTTGAAAAACAGACTGACAGACTGCATGACAATGTGACATCAAATACCCACCTGTTCATCAAAGTCCTCAAAGAACACTTCTGTGAACCTACTTTTGAATCCAGGATTAAATGAAAAAAGCTTATCATTCATTTCGTCTTCGTATCCAGCAAGAATAAAGGACAGCCTTCCTCTTTCATTCTCCGCCAGTAAAAGCATCTCGTTCGCAATAGGGGCGCCTATCATAAAACAAAACTGTCAGGTGGTTGCGTAAACTAGGTAGCACTATATGATCAAAACAATAGAAATAGGGTTCACCTTTGAACTTGTCTCCAACTGGATCTAACATGTATGCTTCGTCTATGAACAATACTCCATCCATAGCTCCAGCTACCTTCTTCTTGAAATCATCCAGCCCAGAGTCCTTCAAGCTTTGACCGCTCGATTCCTCAAAATTGCTATTTTTCCTGAGACCGGCATCGAGAAGAATTCTTGAAAAGAGACGAGCAACAGTCGTTTTCCCAGTTCCTGGATTTCCATAAAACACGTAGTTCAAGGCAGGGGTGTTCAACTTCCGAGTCTCGTCGTCCATTCGAGACAGCACCAATCCTTGCTTGAAAAGTTCTACTGCTGTTTGCTTCACTCTTCGCAAGCCAGTCATTAGAAGAAGCTCCTCCATTGCATCAGATTTCAACTTGTCAGTATCTTTCAAACTTTCCCAAACATCAAAAGGGGAAGTTGTTGGCAATGAACTGTTCTTTGCCGGGTCAGAAAAGGACAACACTTTTGCCTCATTTCTATGAAGAAGCCGGTCTATTGTTTCCTGCTCACTTTTGGACAACAGAAGTTCTCGCATTTGAGGTGAGGCAACACTGGCAAAGTCTAACAATATTTGGTCAGATTCAAGTTGGCTTGAATGATTCAATGAAGAAGCAAGATTGGGTAATCCTATTCGAGCAAAGGCTAGGAGCAAGAGTGGATGTGCAGCATGACTAGTTTTCGATGATGTGTGAAATTTGTGGAGAGCAGAGCAGTACTTTGTGAGCTCTTTCATTGCCCGATCGTAGTCATGAAGTGAAGCTATTTCCAATGCAAGCAATAGTTGATAAGTGGTGAACAATGGCTTTGACTCTGGCTCTGTCAATTTGGCCCATTTCTTTTCGCAGAGTTTGATTTTTTGCTCTAGCAATTTCTTTCCTCCGTAAACATTGTCACAGGTTGGATTTGCAAGTGTCATCTTCTGTGTTAAATCATGTTCAATGCTCTCTGGGATGATCCATTCCCCGGATTTGGTGGAATATAAGTGAAGTTGTAATATCAAAGATTTGCCCTTTGTCTCCATGTGTTCCGAAGGAAAACGCACAAACAAAAGAGATTCAGCCCAGCTTCCTTGCAATGATGTGGCAGCACAGCTGTCAGCGTTGGCAGAATGGCCATCCCTTACTTGGGACTGATCATTAGAACTGACGCGATCAGAAGAATTATGCGAACATGTTGTCCCATAAACTAGCTTTTGTAACCCACTTTGTGGAGCGGCGAAATTTGAGTGATACAAGTTTTCGACGATGACTGGATTTGCAGAAGAAAAGTGATCAATATCTTCTGCAAATTGTCTCATCTCATCGGCATCAAGTGGGCCAATTCGATGAAGAGCATAGAGAGGTGCAGGATCCCAGACAACTATTGAATGGAGCAGTCGTCCCTTCTTGGGTTTGAGCTCGACGCAATCATGCCCTTCCACTTCCCGCCAAGTTTTGACCATGTTCATTTTAGTCTTGCCAGTTGGCAATATGCAACCAACTTTGGGGTTCAAGCAAAACAGGTATCCTAAAAGCAATGACTTTTTTGTAGACCCTCGAGTTTCATTTGCAAGAGAAAGCATATTTTCACGTGAGAGATGATGAACAGCAATCCCTGACAAGGTTTCTGCACTAATGAAGTTTTTAATGTTTGCAAATCCATCAAGAAATTGGGAATCTCCTTGTTTCTTTTGCGGTATCACGTAAAACATTGGTATCAATAATGGTCTGTACTGAGGTTGTTGAAAAGGATCTTGGTTTTCCCTACGTTGGAAGCTTTGAAACTTGCCTAAGCTATTAGCAAGAGCAGTAAAGAAGCGTTTTATTTGATCGTCTCCCGCAATTCCTCTTTTACTCGACACATTCCGGATGCAATCATCCATTGGAAAGACATTTTGGATGTTGCAGAAAATACCCCTACCAAGGTGTGGTAGAGAAACGTCAAGAGTGGTATGAGTCCTGATGGTGGTAATCAGGGATGCGATGACATCTGATTCACATTCTGGACAGGATTTTGGATATCCCTTCATGCAAATGGGCAAGTGGTGTCTGTGAAGACCAGCACTGCATGTCCATGCAATTTTTCTATCACAGCAGAACACTACTTCATCTGCAGAATCCAAACAAGGCACACATATTGAATAAGAATGACAGTTCATAACATTCCAGCAGGTTCGTTCTACAGTTTCTTTGCATGGAATATCTGCCTTTCCCTCGGTGAACTTTTGCCATACTTTACAGACAACAGTCACTTTGTGACCACAGTTTGGCAGTTCACGTGTTACTTCTTCTGAGCAGCATAAACCCTTCTTGGATTTTCCACCATCACTGATGATTGTCACTAGTTCACAGCAACGTTCCTTATACTGATGTCCACAACACTTGAAGACTTCCGTGTATTTTGAGCAAGACTTTAGAATGTCTAAAATCTCCTTGTCAGGCAAAACCATACTTTCTGTGCGTAATTTAGCTTCAATTGGTAATGAACTCGATTTTGCTAGATATTCCTCTACCTCATCACTCCAAGGACGCCATGCTTGAACAGATTGACTAAGCCAACAAGGCACAGTTATTGTGTGGCCGCACAGTGGACTACGGACCTCAACATCAACTTTACATCTTGACTTGGTAACGCGCGCCGCACCGCATGTTACTTCTTCAGTGTGCCCACAATTGCGACGAAGAGTTACCTTTTCGGTGCATCTACCAACGCCGTGGGGGAGATCTTGTGGGAATGGGGCGTCACTTTCGTTGACTTCATTTACTGGCTTTTCCGTAAGTTTATTGATAGATTTCAACTTAATTGCATCTTGGCAAGTCACATTACAAATATGACCACAATGGGGATGAACAGCAGGCACTCGCACAAGACAGGGTCCATAGTTCTTGTTCAAGGCAATCTCAAACGCTTTATTGCAAGTGACATTCTCTTCGTGGCCACAAAGTCGAACAAACTTAGATGGGTGATTGCAATTATGATCCTGCTTGCCATAGTTAATACCTTCACGAACAAGCCCAAATTCAGCCTTACATTCTGATGATTCTAGAGTCCACTGCTCTAATTGCACATTCTTAGCACACGTCACAGTTGCTTCATGTCCACATCTAGGGAGATTGATCGTCAGCTTTTCAGGACAAACGTACTTTGCTTGGCCGGTGCGGTATGCCTTATCAAGGTAACATTTGACAATTTTCACGTGACTGCAATTGGGTGGATAATATTCAACCATATTAGCACATGGCTTTACGACACTTGGATCATTCAAATATAGCTCTAACTGAGAGCAAGATACATGTAGCTCATGTCCACAGTCAGGATACATATATGGAGAAGGTGATTGTCGGTCACAAGAGGGGTAATTACACTTGCTTTGTGCAATGCCATCTTCGTGCCAACATGGCAAGTCCTCCACGTGACTGCAAGGTAAGACAACAGATACTGTAACAGGGCATTTGTAACTCTGAATTGCAGCATGTATCGAATGAAGAGGATTGGCGGTACTGTTCCTGAAAATATTGAAACATGGTACCTTGCTAGGATGTTTGGAACATGGGGAATCCACTTCCACAGAACATTTCTTATTGTGTGTCTTCATAGGCCAGTGGCATTTCAACCCGCAGGGGTGCGAGCAGGACAGCTTTTCTTCACATGCAATCTGACAGAATCCCAAGTCCAAGTCTTTTGCGCTTTTTGCATTGAAGGTTGAGAGTAAGGGGTGTTGTGGACAGCACAGAGGAAGTGTTGGGCCAACACGTGCTTTGGTAAATTGAGCATGGGACAGAGGAATCATTACTTTTGCAGGAGCTGTAGAACTTGGAGATAATTTTTGTGATGACTCCTGCAAATCCAAAGGAACTAAGGCTGCATCAACAGTTATAGATTTCTCAGAATTGTCAGAGAATTGAGGCGGCTTTTCGAGAATTTCAAATGTTCTCATCCAATGCTTTGCATCTCTCCCTCCATTATGGCGGTTACCTTCAAAATAACCAATATTTCCAAGAATGAAACACCCGATGCGAGCTCGAGATAGGAGAACTATCATGCGATTTTGCAATTTTACAAATTGTGTACGAGATTTTTCATCAACCACTAATGACGCAATAACAACATCTGCCTCATCTCCTTGGAAACGATCAACTGTGGACAATCTGATCTGTTGTGAACTGGTTGAGTCGGTTGTTAATAATCTGCCTTTGGTTTTGTCGCTGAGGAGAAGTTTACGAATGAGCATCAACTGCCCTTTGTAGGGAGTTAATATTGCAATTGATGACTTGGCAACACCACATTTCACTAGAAAATAGGCTAAGTTGACACACATCTAAACATGATAAAGAAAGGATAACATATATATATGAGATAATTACTGGGGCACACAGCAATATTAAAAATGTCCGTACATACCTGGGCCTCTTCTTTGTTCACTTTGCTTACGCCAACATCAGCCCTTCCTTGGGTTCCCGTATGTGCCCACAGGTATATATGAGATCTTAAACCAGGGACTTCGCGGCCTTGCCAGAATGTACGGAGTGCTTCTTGACCTTGCAATACTTTGGTACGACAAACAGGATGATCCTCAATGGTGACAATATCTGTGTAGTATTCACGGGTGAGGTCGCAAATATCTTTCCTCATTCGCCTCTGAACAGATAAGACTCCTGATGGCACACGGTGATCATCTAGAGTGAATGAGATTGCACTCAATACGTTAGCGCTCTGAATTAATCTCGACAAATATAACATCATGACAGCAAAAGAAAATTTACCTGGGGAACAGATCAACCGCTCAAACATGGAGACATTAACTTTATTTATTCTTGTAAAATCAAATTTGTCCATAAGACTTGGCTGTAGTTGCAGATGATCTCCAATCATTTGAAACTTGACAGTGGATTCGCACAGACATGCAAATAGAAGTGGCTCCATAACTTCCGATGCCTCCTCAACAATGATCTGTAGAAAGAAAATACAAGAACAAGATGAAAAGCAACATTCATGATGAGTGGAAGTCTTGGTTGATATGAAAGACGAGATGAACTTACTGCAAAGGGACGGGTTGCACGTATCTGCTCAAGACGAGCTATGCATCCAACTATGGTACCACCAATGACAGTTTTGTTTTCAAACACCCTGGCTTTTGCACGAGATTCCGCCTCGTGCATTCTCTTCCGTGCGACAGGGAGCTCACGCTTAACAAGGTCTTGAATATGCTGTAGTTCTTCGTACTGGGTGTGCATGAAGGCTTGACAGGCTGCCCAGCGGTCGTCCAAAGAAAGCGTCCAATTCCAATCTTTTGGGTCTGTTAACAAAGACCCCATGCAAGATGTGATTTGTGTGTTTTGGCATTCATGGAACAGCTCTTCTTCTTCTTCATTACATTCTTGGAATGAGTCTTCTTCATTTTCTTCTTCGTCACCAGACTCGATGTCAAATATTTCACGGATGTGCTGTGTACCTTCTCCTTCAATGATTTCATCTGTGTTATCATACCTGCCAGAGTCGACATCATCAAGATCGGGAGGTGGACCATATTGTACTTCGACAAAGTTGTCGTCAACAGTTTCTGCCAAGTCTTTCTCATTTCCCAAGGGGATTGCATCGTGTGGAATGATATTCTCCTTCTTTGCTTCCTCCACCTTTGGTTCACTCAGTTTGGTTTGATCGCTCTCGAGCAGTTTCAATTCTGCTTCATGTGATCGTTGTTGAGCCTTGAACCCAGAATCCTTCGGAGCATGAGCATCACAGAAGTCAGAACCAGCCATTGCGGTGCTCTAGCGGGAGAAAGGAAAATGCTATGTGGTGAGTTACCCCAAAGAATCTGTAAAAAATTAAAGACAAATCCCATTCTCACCTTGCAGGGCTTCTTCTTTTTGTTAGTACCAATGCACAGCCTTCGCGATGATCTGCTTGAGTTCATCAAAGTTGTATTGACTTGAGTGATAGAGATTGTTCCATGTGTAGTTACACTTTTGGTCGCTTCTCTTTCGTGGTATCGACAATACGGTAGATCCCTTGCAATGGCCCATTGATTGCAACTTTTGAACTGGCATCGAGTGACAATATGTTGTTCACAGTAATCCTCTCCTTTGAGTGCAAGGTTTTGGCAATCAAGAACACTACAAAGTTGATGCTCGTCACAGACGTTTCGTGGTGGCTCATCTAATGCTTCCAATGCAGGAATTCGACCTATGCGTACACAGTGAAAGCAAGCATGGTCTTCGCAAAAGAGCTCTTTTGCCGGGTTGGCTTCAACTTTGTGGCAGAGAATTCTAGATTGATCACAACCTTCGTGAGTGCACATATGCTCCTGACAAAACAAACCCCCTGCCTTGAAAATAGCATTTTGACATCTCGAGTCTTCTATTGCCAACTCTAGCGTACATCGATGGTCATGACATAGCGGAACATCATGCCAATCTGCAATCTGCTCGCATTGAACAATTTCTCCCGCTTTGTCATCCTTTTCAAACTTGCAGCGTGGCTTCGGACGTTGTCCCATCAAAAACATGAATAACACTTCATGGGGATCGTTGTAGAATGCATCAGAAATGATGTAATGCTGGAGGCCATCGAAGAGGTTAGCCAGACTTTTGTTCATAATTTCCTTTCCCAATGAGTGCCCTAATAAAGGTAAAGATAGGTGCAGTTTATTTAATTGGATGAGAGCATCAAACAGAAAAAGCTCAACAGTAAAAAATATTCACCTTTAAGCTGCAGTAGTTTAAACTTCGGGTCATCCGGCTTGTCTCGATTCAACACTGCACCAACATCCAACAACGACTGCAACACTCCATTATCAGTGTCCAGAGAAGAAACAGTTTTGAGATAATGGCTGCGGACAATGGCTGCGTACAAAACCTCTGTTGCCTCGTATGCTGCTGCTTTTTGTTGTTTGTTAACAGTATCCGGATCCAATGCTGAAGATGTGTCAAACATATCAGATTGATAGCTTTGAAAAAGGAGAGCACTGCGTTGTGCTCGCTGGCAAGCACGACGAAGATCTTGAAGATCGTGCACTTCCCTTTCCTTGATGCCTACATTTGGATCAGCACGTTGTGCAAGTGCACGCTCAGAGTATGGCACAAGATTTGCATCGCCGGGATTTCCCATGCGAACCAGCTGAGCATTACCGCCCCCTAGTCTTGAACCAAAGCGATTACTATAGTTACTGCCTCCAGAGAGAGAAGGGCCCGCGACTTTCAACAAATCAGACAAGAACTCATCGATGGCGTGATTCTTATAACTGAGAACAAGGATAGGTGGTGACCCAACAGAGCTATTCTGCTGAACCCAAAAGTTACGAATAATAGCCAATGCATGAACTAGCTGCACACCCAAGTAACTCTTTCCGGTGCCCGGAGGACCTTGCGTTACATGCACAGGGTTTCTTAAAGCATCAACAAAGTTAACAAGCTGGCCAAAGTCCAAGGTTGCTCTGTCTAGCAACTGGCATAACTCCATTTCCATGCGTCTTGATAAATCAGGATTCTGCCGGATCTCTCGCAAGGGCAATAGGGTCTGAATCAAAGTGACAGAGGGCGCTGAGATCCGAATCAGACCGGTTAGAATCATACAAATCTAGAGATAACTTACACTGCATGCTATCATGTCGCTCACAAGCTTTCCAATCAGTGGGAGGGGAAGCTTGGTGACTGTCTTATCGTCGTCTGAGGAGTCATCTTGGTAAACAGAGCCACTTCCGAATTGCTCAACGATGCATTTTTGGAACTCTCCTTCGGTTGCTGCCCTATTTTGTGCGTCTGCACCAAGGACAGTGTTGGTCAAATCAGCTCGAAGATTTGCATCAAGATTCAGTAGAACTCCGTCATCAAAAGGCAAAAGTTCTTGTTCTTGCTTTTCAAGGGCTCGAATTACAGGAATATACTCCGGCACAAATGATTGGCAATCAATTATCGCAATCACGTCATTTTCTTTAAATTCACTTTCTACATCTGGGCACTCATCGGGTTGAAAAATTGCACGGGAGGCTAAATTCACACAAATATTACCCTGCTGCCGTTGTTGAGCCTCATAAGTCTGACTTCCGTGTGGGCATACCTCACCCCAATGTATGCGGTCATCGAGACGAAGTGCTTGATTTCAGGAGGCGAATGACGGTTAGAAAAGGAAATAGAAATCCAAGCAATACATTGTTCATGTGAATGTGATCACCTCTGTACACAGATGGGTCGCTTTTAGCATTCGATGGGACACAAGACGAATCTCCAAGGCGAATGATTCCAACAAGATTTGGCACAGCAAGCCGTTTTGTACTGCGCCAATGAATTTGCCGTTTCGTAGTCCCTAGAGAAGAAAATATTGTACGAAATATTAGGGGGAAAGATGAACCTGCGACGTTCCAGCAAAACGAAGTTGAACAAACCTGTTTCATCCATTGGTGGCTTTCTACTTTCAAAGTTTCGAATGTAAAGTTTGCCACTGGCATCAACTCGCTCGATGTGCCCGTTGTATACATGCGTTGAGCCAGTTGGGCCTAGCAACTGATCTTTTTCTCGGGATGCACAAAGAGCACACAATCCTCTACCATGACTCTGGATTTTGCAAATGTAAAGGGGTACATTTTTACAGTGCGCGCCGCGACAGATTAGTTGGACTCCTTTCTTATCTTCGCCGGTCCCGAGTTCTCCTTGGGGAATCTGCATAAGAGCGCCCCCGCAGCATTGGCCACCACTCCTTTCCCAACATTTAGGAGCAAGAGCAGAATGGCCTTCGGAAAATGCCATTGCAATCATCAGGCGTTGCATTGTGTCGAAATAATGTTCTCGAGACTTGTAGACACCTTGAGACTTAGATGTTGGTCCTTGCATTTTGGGATTTGCACTTGGTGAAAATGTGGGACCGTACATCAACCATTTGACAGATGCGTTTTTCCAGTTACTGAAGTGATGGTAGGGTACAATGTTACTATTTTCTTCATTTTCATTCTCATCGTGTGGGTTCTCTTCGGCATATGCTCCCAGTTTCTCCTTAATCGTCCAAGGCTTCTCCAATAAATCCAGCAGCTCATCAATGCGACGTATGGCATCGCGGTGGTCGGGATTTCGACGTTGTAAGTGACTCGCCGCTTCCTCCAGGACTTGTGAGAGCGCATCCTTGACTACTGCCTTATCATCCCATTCAAAGCTCAACAATTTTCTGGCGACGTTCAGCGTAGTCTCAGCGGCGAGAATGGAATCTTTGGCCCCCTTCTTTCCGGCTTCCTTGAGGAACTTTTTGATTGCATTATTGAATGCATAAATTGGCGGTGGAGTAACTCTTGAACCCTCCGAATAGGGAATTTTAGCAAACGTGTGGAGCAAGATTTCGACCGCATCCGAAGAGAAAGAAGACCCGGCGCATTCCCAACACGTTGTCCAGAGCGAACCTGCATTTGCGATTGCATTCACAATTTGATTCTGTTGTGTATTCTTGAGCTGTTTGACGAAGCGGCTGCAGTCGTCGATATTCCTTGCCTTTTGACTTGTACTATTGGATGAAGAGTTGCTGCTGTTGGTACGACTGCTATTGCCAGCGGAGCCGTGCACGAACTTACAGCTGCTTCCAAATCTGCAACTCCCGTTGAGAAAGTCAAAGCAAACGTTGTTTTTGGATTTAATGCTTGACCCGGATCCACCGGTATTTCCACCGCCAAAGCCGTTCGAACCTGTCGTGCTGTGAATGAAACGACAAGTACTTCCAAATCTGCAACTTCCCGTTCTTTGAAAGTCAAAACAAATGTTGCTCGGAGCACTTCCGCCTCCGCTTCCACTCCCTGGGATGAATCCTCCTCCGCTCGTCCCCGCTCCCGCTCGATGGCTTCCTCCGCCCTGTGCTCCCCAACCCGCCCCGGACTTGCCTCCGTTTCCACTCGCAACATTCCTCGGCCAATTACCTTTCTTGTCGGTCCCCTTTTTGTTCGGCCAACGGCCGCCTCCACTGGCACTCATCCTGCCAGTGAGAATTGCGATTCAAGCGTCGGTTCTGCGTAAGTTCGTCGGATGATTTGAAAATCTTTCCCGTGGACGAACTATGACGACATGTGCATGCTGTCGATCTTTGCTGATGAGAAGACCCCTCGCGCGACGTTTTGCGAAATTTTCACAAAGATATTATGTAGTACAATAATACCCATGACCAATTATTTCACACGACGTGAACTGAAGTAACGCATGCATGATACCATTTTCGTGTGAAAACTTGTCTGTGGTGAGACACATGTTGTTCCACGATGAAAACGTATTTCGTTTGATTGAATGTAACGAAAAGAAAGCAGTCTTCCATGAATGATGGCAGTTTCAAGTCGTTGGAATGTAAAAGCTCGAAAAAAACGGTTTCTCTCTGCACGCGAGGGTGGTTCGATGGGTCAAGCATAGAAGAAAGAAAGGCTTCTTCGATCGATTCCTCCGTCGGCTATCGCACTGTTTCGTGTTTGGATACACTCGGACAAACAGAAATTAGCGTCGCCTTTGTTGGTTAGCTCGCCCTCTCGCGGCACTGTCCCCGTCAACTCGTCGTTTGCGGCCTGAATTGAATTTCTACGAAATCCCCGCCATTTGTCGTCTGCACTGTTCACGTCACCGCCTATGGTTGATGGTGATTGCGCTTCCAAGGAGCTTGCTCATTTTGGATTCTCCAAACTGGTGCAGTCGACAACCCTCGGGAGTCAGCGTTTATGATTTGAGCCGGACGTGCCACAGTCGAAAGAATTTGATGAGTATTTGTGTTTTTTCCATGCGCGAAGGAGAAGAAATAGAAATTCGACGACTGACCCGACGTGCCGGAATCGTTTCTTCCACCAAAACACACTTCGACACGTTTCTCGCGGCCCTTAACCCCCCACTCTACAATAGATCGGTGCAGTTGGAGCGTCCCGACCGACATTGCGTGACTCGTCTTTGAACATTGATGTCAACCAACAGCCACCCTGAGCGAGTCGGCGAATGTCGGAAGACTCTTTGCCCTGCCGATGAACATTAAATGAGCTGTACCATGGTATGGTAGGTAATGGTAATAAAATGAACATTATATAATATTAACATTTTATAATAACACCAATTGTTACTTAATGTAATAACTACTTATGTACCCCCTCGGTGTCTCGTCGGTGTCATGAAGATGCCCAAAGCCAGCACCACGAGGGTGACGATGACTAGCAGTCAAGACGAAGACCGCGAGGCCGACATGTCGTCGCTGTACGCCCAAGCCACCGCCCACGAAAGCACCAGCATTCGCGGCGGCATCTCGGACTGGGGCGACAGCGTGCTCAGCGTATCTTCCACCCCGCCCGGCGCCGGCAACGCGCTTCGTCCGCGCATCATGCTGGACGAGTTCGACGTGGACCGCGTCACTTCGATCGTCGACGTCGATGGGGAATGCAAGGCGTCGTCGTCGTCGTCGAGGCCGGTCGCCCGACGCAAGCTTTTGAGGTGGTGGTCTCACGTATTGTCGCGTCTCAGTCGCTCGGCGTCGTCCTTGTTGAATCAGCACTCGCCCAATTTGAACGATTTGCTGGAGGGACACCACGACGGACTCAATCCCATCGAGGACGAGGAAGAACCCCAGACGACATGCGGACGGCACGGCGATGAAAACGGCGACATGTTTGCAAAAGAGTCCGCAGCGAATGACGAGGTCTGCCGTCTTCGCGCCGAGGTGGACAGCTTGAACGAGAGAATTCGACACTTGGAACAACAACGGACCGGTTGCTCTGTCGACAACGTGGACCGTACGCTTTCGACCAACGTGCTGCCACCACGGATCGACACCCAGATCGACATACCCACACTGACACCCATACAAACACTACAGCCGCATCAAATATCACGCTATTCACGACAACTTCTCCTAGCGGACGGATTCGGCATCGCAGGACAAAACAAACTGCTATCATCCTCCGTTCTTGTCGTTGGAGCGGGAGGCATCGGATCCACGGTTTTGATGTACCTTGCAGCTTCGGGAGTGGGACACATCACCATTGTCGATTACGATCACGTGGAAATGTCCAATTTGCACAGACAAATCATTCATAGAGATCATCATTCTTCTTATACCCACGAAAGAGTGGGCATCAACAAGGCACAATCGGCAAAGGCATCGCTGTTGGCGTTGAACCCCACCATTTCCATTATTGCCTTGGATATTATGATTGATGCCAACAATGTCATGGACTTGGTATCGCGGCATCATGTCGTGGTCGATGCATCCGACAATCCGCGAACACGATACTTATTGAATGATGCTTGCATATTTGCAGACAAGACGTTGGTGTCGGGGAGTGCCATGGGAACGGAGGGTCAGTTGACCGTTTACAATCATCAATGTGTCGATGACCTCGATGGCAAACCTACAAAGACCGCATGCTACAGATGTTTGTACCCCAATTCAAATCCCGCGGAGGGATGTAAATCTTGTAGTGATAATGGGGTGCTGGGTCCTGTGCCTGGTTTGATTGGTGTCTTGCAGGCTGTGGAGGTCATTAAGGTCCTTACGGGGATCGGGTGAGCAGAGTTTATTCCAAAAGTGAAGCTTTGTTCCATATATTTGCCCGTTCCAATCTCTCACACGAATCTTTCTTCTTGCTAATCGAACCACAGAAAAGTCATGCACGATCGTTTGTTAATGTATGACTCTCTCCCCTGTTCCTTCATCAATATCAAAAAGCCCCCTCCAAAACAAAACTGTGCCATCTGCTCGCCACAGGCTACAATTAAAAGCATACACGATAGTGAGCAATCATTGCAATATGCCCGAGGTCCAACCGTTTGCACAATGCCCATTCATAACTCAATACTCTCGCAGGATCAACGCATATCTTGTATTGACTATCACAAATTACGGAAAACAGGTCTGCCGCATATACTGCTAGATGTTCGCGTAACGTGACAATATGACATGTGCTCTCTCGATGGAGCAATCAATATTCCTCTCGAGGAGTTGGAAGCAAACCTTGACAAAGTTGACAAACTTTCGAATAGTGCGTTGCCCGTATACTGTTTGTGTCGAAGAGGAATTGCTTCTGTGGAGGCTACAAGAATAATACAAAGGTCCATAGAGGAGGGAACCTGCAAGAAGATTCATTCTGTCTTTAATAATGATGGGGGCTTAAATTCGTGGACGAAAACTGTTGACTCTGAGTTCCCTTGGTATTAGAACAAGTGCATCTCAAAGATATGATGATCTTTCTTACTCAGAGAATGTATAACTTTTATTCATACTACATTACCTTAGTTAATGCGAAATGCTGTTAAGTTTGCATGCTGCAGTTATTGAGTTGGTAAATGTCGTTGGGGGGCAAATGCATGAACACATATTACTCTGATAGAGGTGTCTGCAAGATGTGTAACATCAAAAGTAGGGAAACGGTAAATAGTCACCTAAAACTTGGCAGAAGTTTAATGTATAACTTTTATTCACACTACATTACTGTAGTTAATATGAGAGGCTGTTAAGTTTGCAAGCTGCAGTGATTGAGTTGGTCAATGTCATTGGGGGCAGAAGCATGAACACAGATTTTCTGATAGAGGTGTCTGCAAGACATCTAACATCAAAAGTAAGGAAATGTTAAATAGCCATCTAAAACTTGGCAGAAGTTTTTTGTTCAATAGATGTCTTGGAAGACATCAACATACTTTGTATTAGAATGAATTCATCTCAAAGACAATAATGATCTGTCTTACTCAGAGAATGTATAACTTCACTCACACCGCATTACCATAGTTAATGCAAGAGACTGTTAAGTTTGCATGCTGCAATTATTGAGTTGGTCAATGTCGTTGGGGGGCAGAAGCATGAACACAGCTCTTTCTGATAGAGGGGTCTGCAAGACATGTAACATCAAATGTAAGGAAATAGTAAATAGTCACTTTAAACTTGGCAGAAGCTTTTTGTTTCAATAGATGTCTTGGAAGACATCAGCATGCTTGGTATTGTAACAAATTTATCTCAAAGATGATATTGGTCTGTCTTAACCAGAGAATGTATAACTTTTATTCACACTACATTACCATAGTTAATGCAAGAGGCTGTTAAGTTTGCATGCTGCAATTATTGAGTTGGTCAATTTTGTTGGGGGGCAAAAGCATGAACACAGATCACTCTGATATAGGTGTCTGCAAGATGTGTAACATCAAAAGTAGGGAAATGGTAAAAAGTCACTTTAAACTTGGCAGAAGTTTTTTGTTTCAATAGATGTCTTGGAAGACATCAGCATGCTTGGTATTAGTATTAGAACAAATTTATCTCAAAGATGATGATGATCTGTCTTAACCAGAGAATGTATAACTTTTATTCACACCACATAACCATAGTTAATCCAAGATGCTGTTAAGTATGCATGCTGCAGTGATGGAGTAGGCCAATGTCGTTGGGGGCAAAAGCATTAACACAGATCACTCTGACAGAGGTGTATGCAAGATGTGTAACATCAAAAGTAGAGAAACAGGAAATAGCCACCTAAAACTTGGCGGAAGCTTTTTGTTTCAATAGATGCCTTGGAAGACATCAGCATGCTTGGTATTAGAAAGGAATCATCTCAATGATGATTATGATCTATTCTAACCAGAGAATGTATAACTTTTATTCACACTACATTACCATAGTTAATGCAAGA
>JALLPC010000058.1:0-18954 GCA_036940045.1 Stephanocyclus meneghinianus | reverse complement strand
GATTCTAGAGGGAATTTGCCAATGTGAAATGAGCAAAGGCAACATTGGCAGCCCTAATAGCATCCGGACTTCTGCGGGATCCGGTATAGTTGTGGAACTGAGTGGAGAGGGTTGTTTGGAAGGTTGCTTTTTGCTTCTTATTGCCAGTAGAGTGAGGCAAAGTTGCTACAGTGGCACTGTTGGTGATCGAAGAATCAATGATGGCAGTGCCAGCGGTATGTTTGGGTCCTCTTATTGACAATGGCAAGAGTGTGAGGTTGTCAGTAGTGTCAAGGCTGGAAGCATTTTGGCAATTACATGTGCTTTGAATGATTTCGTGTCATACTAGACATACAGAAATTGAGGTAGGCATCCTTGTGAGGAGGAGGTATGGTCCCCCTTTATGCCTTGATGTCCTTTACAGCTCCAAAAACATGTCTAAGGGCCTTAGTGTTGAGGACTAATACCTGTAGTACTATCTCAGGATGGAGTAGCATCTTGGACCTTTCAAAGAGTTTGTCAAGCAGCCTTGGTATTACATTGTCATCATCAGGAATGTCATTGTTAGTTGGGGAAACCATAATGGAAACCTTTTATGGCAATGGCAAAGGATAAGGAAATGTGTCAGCAACCAAATAAAATATTAGAGTGACTGATGAAAAAAGGGTGTATCTCAGGTCCAGAAAGACTTACTGGTCTCCAGAGGGCTCAATCTGCTGGTACAATCTGTGTTCAAGTTGGGGGCAGTGTTGGATTGGTCACAGATGGTCTGTGGGCCAAAGAAAAGATGGGAATGTGTCAGCTAACAATTAAAAAGTTAAA
Source organism: Stephanocyclus meneghinianus (assembly GCA_036940045.1). Taxonomy (NCBI): domain Eukaryota; phylum Bacillariophyta; class Thalassiosirophyceae; order Thalassiosirales; family Thalassiosiraceae; genus Stephanocyclus; species Stephanocyclus meneghinianus. Next base: position 18,153 of record JALLPC010000058.1, on the reverse strand, counting down.
GTGACAAATGAAAAGGGTGTATCTTTGGCCCCTGGTGGACTTACCAGTTACCAGAGGGCTCAATCAACTGGTACTATCCATGTTCAAATTGGGGGTTGTGTTGGATTCATCGTAGGTGGTCTGTGGGCCAAAGGTAAGAGGGGAATGTGTCAGCTACCAATTAAAAAGTTAAAAGCGACAAATGAATAGGGTGTATTTTTGGCCCCTGGAGGACTAACCAGCTGCTGGAGGGCTATTGAGTGATGCAGCAACAAATGGATATGGTTGGTGGATTATGATTATAGATGAACAAGAGATGGTAAACAATGTTATGAGTTTTTGTTCACATCAAACTCTGATCGTGTAGTTGCACAAAAAACCAAATTCTGTAGGAATTTTACTCCAAGAACTTTGGCCCTGTGATGGTCCTGGTATTACAACTTTTTATGGAAGATTGCCTATGATGGTGGTTACCAGGCAATGCAATCACAATGGTTGCAGCCTTATAGTTGTGGATGTTACAGCCATCTATGTGGCTATTTTGGGGGTGTTGAGTGGTGATCAAGTTTGTGTGTGTGTGCCTGCATCAAGATTTGGAGGCTAAAATTGTTCTGACACCTCATTCAGTGCTGCACAAGGAATAATACACATTGGTAGTGTGGAGAGTTGTGAAAAAAGTGTAGCAATGAGCTGCTGCTGCAATGTGGTTGAACTGCATCAAGAATTTGAGGCCAGCAGCTTGCCAGCTTGTGCCTGAGCTGGCTGGTGGCCAGACCATACCTGCAAATTTCTTGGGTGCTATACTGAACAAAGTGGATCAGTTACTCAGCTATATTTTACATTACTGAAAAAGGGACTGCACACACCCTCACAGCAAAGTGCAGTAAGGACAGTAGCTAACAGTAACAGGATTGGCCACAATGTACGGGATTTTTTCAGTAATTTACTTTACTGAGTAAATTACTCAGTAAAGTGAAACTTTGCCTGTTCCACCAAACCCAAAGATGACAATCAAACCCTTGTTTTCCATCCAGGTAAAAAAACACCATGATGTTTTCCTCTGAGTCTTTGACACCACCAAAAGACTATGTTCATCAATCAAACTCATAGTTTCCTCGTAACTTCACAATGTAACATAAGTACCTTATGATGGCTGTTGAACTCTATGGCAATTACATGGATGCTGCCTGCCTGAAATCCAGCAAAACTACAGACCTCATCGACACCTACCAAAACATCCACCAGCAATGGAAAGCTCCCCATGTTGTCTATGTGAATTGACATTTACTTCACAACAAAGCTCCATGCAAACTAAAAACTGCCATTTGTGATAACCGATGCACTATTGAACTCACACCACCCTCAATCCACTCACAGAACAACAGCACAACAATGCCAGATGGATGATTCAAACTTTCAAGGGGCATCTCATCTCAGTCCTTGCAGGCATTAACAACTCCTTTCCCATGAAAAAATGGGATGACCTCATTTTTCAAACCATCCTCACATTGAATCTTCTCCACCAATTCATTCAAAGCCCCCAAAATCTTTGCATAGGCCTACCACTGTGGACCTTTTGATAATGACAAAAGGCTTACTCTACTTGGTTGTGCTGTGCAATTCCATGTCTAATTTGTTGCCTTTGCACATGGGGCAAACATTTCATTGACAGCTGGTACATTGGTACTGCTTCTGAACACTATCACACACACATTGGGTTTGCCAAGGATATTCACATCTATTACCTCTCTGACACTGTTTTCTTCAAACAAAAATATATCATGCAGACAACCATCATCCCAGCAGATTCCATTGTTAAGGACTTCAATGACAGCATTCACACCCTCAAATGCACATGCAATCTCAAAGGTCAACAGCGCATGAATCCGATTGCAAGCTCCATGACACCTTTACACTGCCATGAACCTGCACATTGCCTATGAAGACTACTGCAATGCACTTTCCAAAGGTTGCATTCTATGACACAATGCGACTCTGCACTAACAATCCAAAGACTGGAATACTTCTGGCAGAAATTACACCAAAACAATTGAGCATCAAATCCCCTCTTGCACGAGCAGCACCTCCACCACCCACCACATCTTTGACCATTGACAAAATTGCTACATGGGTGAACCAATGACAATGCATTCAACCGAGTTCCACTAATGAAAGCATTGCTGCCTGACTCCTTGCCCAATGAAGTGAAACTGCACAAATTGCCATCAACATTTGTCATCAACATGGGAACCAACCAAGCTCTCAAATACTGCCAACTCTTACACACCCCAAATTCAAAGAATCACGGAACCTCTTTGCATCAAATAATTTTGGTTGTCTTGCCCAACACATAGGGGGCATGTAAAAGACATCAACACACTCAAGTTCATCCACACTGTTGAGATTCCCAATGACCAATGGACAGAAAGCACCTATATGCTTTGTCTGCATTGTACATATCAAGAAAAAGACCCCAACCATGCTTGAGCAACCATGGAGGCAATCTCATCAATAACACAGCAGCCATTGAAACTTATATGGTCACCTTAATACTCATCAAAATATTCCTCCAAATTGTCATATCCACCCCAGGAGCCTGATTCACTAGCATTGACTTTACCAACTTCTACCTCATGGCTCCATTGAAATGGCCCTAAGTTGCCAAAATAAAAAATAAGTGACATTGCAGAAGAATCATGCAGGAATACACCCTACATGACAAGCCGCACAGGATGGATGGATATACCTCCATTGCATACAAAGCATGTGTGGGCCTTGGGCACGATCTCTTGGAAGATCATCCCAATGCAGCTTGTTTTTAACAAAGCAAGCTCATTCCTGGGCTGTGGATGAGGCACATCCTATCCAATTTACACTCATTCTTGATGATTTTGGCATGAGTTTCACCTCCCATGATGACTCCAACCACCTGATGAACACCGTCAAACAATACTATGATGTCTCCATTGATGATACAGGGAAAATATATTAAAATTAACCTTGATAGGGATGACAACAATGCCAAGGTGAATCTCTTTATGAACCCCTTCTATGAAAAGGCACTCAAATGATTCGACAACATCTTATCTTCAGCCCACCAAGACAGTCCGCATCCACACATACCACCAAACTATGGGGCAAACACTCAAATGATGGACAACAATACATCACCCACTGCTGGAAAAGACCAACAAAAACTTTTCTAACAGGTCCTAGGAACCCTGATATGGTATGGACATGGCGTTGACAGCACAAAACTGACTACACTCAGTACACTTGCTGCCCAGCAAACCATGCCAAACAAGACCACACTGTCTAGGCTCAATACTTACCGGACTACATTTTTCCCAGGGGCCCTAATCTCATCACCTTTTGCAAAAGTGACATGGTATACTCTATCCACAGCAATTCTATCCAAAGAAGCCACTGCTTGAAGCCAATCCAGAGGACATCATTATCTATCCACACATATTCCATTCCCAACCAACAATGGTGCTATCCTCACAGTGTCCAAAATCATTATAGCGGTAATGTCCTCCACCGCAGAAGCTGAACTTGGAGCCCTTTACATCAATGCATGGAAAGGCATTAAAATCCACAACATTCTGGAAAACTGGGACACAAACAACCCCCAACCCTCCTTCAGACTGACAATTCCACTACCAAAAACATTATCAACAGTTGCATCCAGCCAAAATGAACCAAAGCCATAGACATGCACTTTCACTGGTTATGAGACCACAGTGTCAATCGGAAACAATTCCATTTCTTCTGGAGACCCGGTACTACCAATCTTGCCAACTACTTGACCAAACATCATCCAGCCAGTCATCATGCCAAGTACAAGCAAAGTTCATTATGTCTTTCCAAAAGATATTAGAATTTTGCAACCATTTCCATCAATGAAGTTAAGAACATGTTCACCCCACAAATTGCTGCAATGTTGTGTTAGTACTTTAGTGCAACTATCATATGATTTGATCAGTAGGTATTTGACATCATGCATATTACACAAATATGATGAAACCACACAGATTTTTTCAATCATGTAGAAGTTTTGCATGATTTGCCAGCACTGCAATTGCAAATGTAACAGTAACAAAGACCAAATGGTCTCACAAGTTAATCCCACATGTTCATTGCAATTTTCCTTTTGCCGCTGTCTAGCAGAAATACTTAACTGTTCAGTGTTAAAGAGCCATAGGAATGATTGTCTTTTATTCTCGCTGCATGATGGAGTCATACATTTTGACCTTATCACCTGTTAGGGATGTATTACTTTTTCTTTGCTTCAATTTTCAAATACCAGGTCATGGAATCTTGGATATTTTGTTTGTTTAATAATGACACCACCATTTTGTAAAGGTCATCAATTGTCATTAACATGATGATTGTATTGAAGTTGAGGGAAATCAACTATTTAATTTTAAACTATTTTTCCAATGGCAAATCAACATCTCATTTATGGGATAAATCTGTATAATGAAACCAGCTCAATCTAGATCATTGGACCTGCATCAGAGCTAGAGCCATCATTGACAGTGTCTAACAACTCATTGATATCCCTTAGTTTTGCTGTCAATGACTTCACCCTACCTTTCACACCCAAAAACCTCACCGCACCCTTCAAACCCTTCATCAAGAACACCGGTACCTGGAAGGCATCCTCAAATGCAATTGTATTTCCATCAGAACCCTGTGACAAGTATCATAGTGGCTGAACCTCATGCTGCCTTGGAAGTCAACAAACTTGATTGGGAAAGGAATCTTCATGGGAGGAATCCAAATCTTTTCATCAAACCTGATGGCATTTTGGATTATTTGACTTGTTGGTAGACTCAATACAAAAAATGCAGCTGTTGTCCTCCACATCATTCTTGTGATGGATAGTATGTGCAATGAACTGGTAGGAAGCCCTATCGAATCTCACAAATATGCCACCACCCAAATGTTTGCACCTGATCATATTTTGGGCATTTGATTCACAAAGACCTCACCCAGCATCTCATACTGTTGATCCTGCATGAGGTATGGGTGAGTCTTCCATGGATCATGGATCTCAAAGGAGAACTGATTGCCCTCCATGGTCAATCTGCTTGTTCTTGCTAAGATTTGTCAATAGGCTCATCAGAAGTTAAGTGGAGGACTTTTTGGTGATGGGTGGCTTGGCCAATGTCTTCAACTTGGTCTTGGTAGGAGGAATTGAAGCAGTGGCATCATCCTCAAAATCAGACAAATCGGAAGGGATAGAAACTTCTTCAGCTTCTGATAGCTCTTTTAGGTGCTGTCTTCTGAGATGTGGTATCAATCTTGGTGAAAGTTCTCAGAACACAAAAAAGGGATGGTAAGCAATTCAATCATGTGTCATCATGTTCAAAAAAGAAATCTTACCCCTCTCTTCCAATCTGCCACTCCTGAATAGAGGCCTTGAAGTTGCTGCAGAAAATGGGTCCTGATTTCTTCTATGTACTTAGTATTGCCAACAAGGTCTGGGTTGATGAGGTACTGCTTGATCTTCTTGGCAATGACTGATTTCAGTTTGGTGTCCCATTGTGCAACCTGGTGCCATATTGACAAAATGAGCTTGCTGCTGCTGCTGCTGCTGCAGCTGCAAGGGTGAGCCTGAATCAGTGTCAGTTAATCCTTAATTGATTCATGATTGAATTTGAGCTTGCAAGAAAGATAAAGAAGTTTTCATGTTCTGAGCAATAATAAAATATAAACATAATATATAAACCATCTGAGCATTGCTCAAATAGCTTGTATTGTCAGATAGCTTATATTACAAGAATAGCTTATAATAAAAGATATCTTTGCAACATAAGTTATCCTTGTACTCTACAGATTATTGTACTATTCCTACATGGAACAGGTCATTATTTCAGCAAAATAAGTTATCTGAGCAGTGCAAGGATAGCTTAAATTGCAAGGATAGCTTATATTGTAAGTTATCCAGGCATTATAAGCTATGTCCCCACATAGTCTTTTTCAAAATAATCATATTTGAATCATGTCACGTTCAGCACCCACACAAACATCCATCATCCATGGCCTTCTATCATTTTCCACAATCCTCAACACCAGCAAAAAGCAAATGTTCAACACAATGGCAGCTGTTGTGAGCACCGCGACAGCAAACACAACACAACAACACAGTGATGTGCACATTTGGCAACAACATCAATAACTTGCCTCTATTTGTCCTTCTTGTTTGTGTAATTTTGCAATGGAGCCACAAGCATAACATTAATGGGACTAACAATTGCAGAGGACCTCCTTTTCAAGTAGCAAAAGAAGTCCAGAACAGGACAGGCCAGAAAATAATGCCCACTCTGACAGAAGGTAGAAGCTTCCATGAGTTTTTTGACAGAGGTGTTGCTACAGTGATGTGGTTAGAGAATGCTGGTGGAGAAACTGAAGAGAATGCAGAGATTAGCCACATGCTATGGGCCAAGTTTTCCTCAAGTGCTACTCACTGACTGAGCAAGGGTGCTTGGCAGCCAGTACTACAAACGGTGCCATTGACCCCAAGAAATGGTGCAAATACATGTGGCCAATGATATGTGCCATCTCAGACCTTGAGAGTGCTGTGGTGAGCTCACCATTTGTTTATTATTGCCGTCAAACATGCACCTGAGAGTAGTTTCTTTCTAGATTATTCTCAAGGACAGGAAAGTCAGGAAGGGTCACCAAACTCACTTGAGTGTTGGCTGTACTGACTGCAGGATCCAGCAGAAGGGACCAAATTTTGCATCATTCAAATTCAAAGGAAAATTGGGATTGAATTACAAGGTGGCTGTTGGTATCATGAAAGGAGAATTAAGTGGTTGAATGGCCCATTTCCATGTAAACACTGGACTGATAACAGCTGTTTCCATGATTGCCATATCAATTACCTTGATCCCAGTGAGAGGTTAGAGGCAGATGATGGGTGTGCTGGTGAATCTCCTTTTGTGTGTTGTATTACTTCTGAAGTATTGAATCATTTGTTGGAAAAGGCTACTGCCCAGCAGAAAAGGGTTCAAGGTAGGAATGAGATGATGAATGCATGGATCAAAAGCTTCCATATCTTGGACAGTGTTTACAGACATGATCAATCTTAACATGGATACGTGTTGCAAGATGTCACTGTTCTTGTCCAGTTGAGTATTAAAAGTGTGATCTTCTTCTTGCTATTTGAGCTGATGAATTTAATGAGCAGATTGTCTATGTGAACAGATGAAATATAAATTAGTTGTAATTAGAAATCAAATGACTGTCTTGAAAGGTTTATTTCATTACTTTGCAGTCATTTCCTTCAACCTCATTGGCAATACTGTTGTAGATGCCATTGACATGCACAATTTTAAGGACAATCATAACTGTTAATCTTCATAAGTAGATGTGATCAATTCTCAACTCCACCTTTTAAAGTAAAACTAGAAAACGCCCGAATGTAGTGGCAGTAGTTTCAACCACCTCTTTAAGTTCTCCTTCATGGGAATATAGGAATTAGTGCATTGTTGCAACAACTTCTAAATTCACATTCCTGAGGCTTTTGTCCATTTCAGACTGTCTCATTGAAAGCAGTTGTCTTGAGGGCTGCCTCTAGTAGGATCCCGATAAATGATGCCTTGAAATGCTCCTGGGCATAATGTCGAGGGGCTTAGTCTCAAAGTGTCCTGTTGCCTCTGATGTAGAAAATGTGCTGAGATAACCTTCTGTAGAAAGTAATCATGCAATCATGAAGTCAGAGTGTTATAGTTGTGAGGAGAGACTTTAATTTTGGTAAGATTCCAAACTATCATTGGTATAGTGAGCTAAGCTGTCTGTAGGTAAAAAATACAAGTAGAAAGGCATACATATATGGTGTGAGAGACAGTGTTGAAACACAATTTGTAAGCTTAGCTTCAAGTTTATGAGATAGATCTATCTGGTGTTTAATACATAATGTGTAGGAGTATACACACTTTTGCTAGGCCTTAACCAAAGGCATTGTAAAAGGTATGACAGGTGTGATTTGTATAAAAATTGAACATAGAGATGATGTTCATGTTTTAAACACTTTTGGTGTGATGTCCTGCTTGTATCTCTACAAATCTTGAAAATGTAAGTTTCAGAGCTTGTTAAGCAAGAGGGAATCATTGCTAATTCAGATTTGGTTTCTATAGCTAAGTGCAGGTAAAAGCTATAGTAAAGTCTTTTGCCTACCCCATTCTTTCAGCATTATTTTGTTGTTTACTATTCCTATGTAGATTTTGTTTGATTCTATATATTTTCTCTGTCCACCTGTATGTTAGTTATCTTTGTGTGTGTACCAAAGAATATATTTGGGTTTACACAGCAATTCAATATTCTATGTCAATGCACAATATTTAGGTAGGTACATGTAGTTTGAAATCTTGTACACTCACAAATAATTTTTCTACCTACAAATCATAACAGTTTCTATGTGCGTGAAATTATCTTGAGACACTATCTCAAAATGGGGTTGACATAATCTACTGTGATAATCACTTGTTATTGGTTTTGCACTCTGGCAAGCCAGAGTTAAGCTCCTCAAAGTGTCTGCAATGGGTCTGCCCTGTCACAGGGTTGCTTGATGAATGCAGTTCCATCACAATAAAACAGGTCAGTTGGATGATGTAACTAACAAAACACTACGTCATTAGTTTTGTGGTGGTAATGTATATCCTTGGCATATGTCTCATTGTTAATGCCCAAGAACATGAAACAATAACAGTGATTTTTGGGATAATGTTCTGAAGAGTTCACTGCACCCAGAGAAGGATGAGAAAATCCCAAGATGCAATCATGTACACAAATATAATTTACATGGTTAGCATTTGTTTAAAAAATGTCAACGCTTCTGACAGCAGACAAAGCTTGTTTGCAGTACCCCATTCTCATTGATTGTTTTCATTTGTAGCTGAGAACTACCAAGCAGTCATTATATTGATTGGTGCATTTGTTGCACAAATCCACCACTCCATCAATGTTGAAACATGCCAGCTTCAGGCAATCTAGCTACAGTTGTATGGCTATAGTTGTATGAGAAATGCACGAACAAGGACTTAAGAATAACTTGTACTGATTTGTGCTCCAATTTGTGAAAACATTTGTGACTGCAAATATTGTAGGTTCTGTTGTTTTTGTAGTATATCTTGGCTCTCCACACCACCAGTTGTAAGAAGGTTCGCCCAAAAAGGATGCATGTATCCTCGCTTGAGTGGAGCTAAAGGCCCATAAAATATGCCATGACGAAATAAGTACCACAGGAGACCAGTCGTAATGCTTCATGGAGTCTAAAAAGTGAACACGAATTATCTCAATCGTTAAGATATAACTAATTATTCACAAAACGCAAGGCATTAGCGACGGTGCAAATTAATGAAAACAACTTCTTTGATAATCAAATTACCTATGACACAAAACCGACACTTTCTACGGCGAGACGCGAAATCTTTTTACTGCATTATGAAGTTTTGACCACATTTCACCACGTTCCAAGTCTGAGTCCAGAACTAGCTCAGTGGGTACTTCAAGACTTGCCCAAGCATCCCCGTCCTCAAGAGAGGCAAACATGTCGTCCAATTCTAGCTCACGAAATTGCATATAATTGAAGAAAAATTTACATCGACTTGCATCAACGAGACCAGAATCGACAGCTTCCATTGCAGACGCTATCCCCCCTTCGTAAATTCCAGAGTTACCGATCATTTCACCAGATGGAATAGGCCCACGCGGTCCTCCGGCAGAGTGCAACATCATCGCAGTGTCTCCTCCAGAGTTTCCACCACGGAAAAGCAAATTGTTTGATATTGCTCCCACTACGTTTGGACTCATTTCGCCAACTGTGAATGCAGTAGGATGGTCGATTATCACACCTTTTGATAGTGCGTCATGTGTCATGGAAGCGAATGATGAGTCAGTAACATTCAAAGACTCAACCTGGAATGAATAGGCTGCGATAAAGTTACTATACCTCGAATGACCATATCTTGGTTGTCATCCAAACCAATCGCATAAACAAATACGGCACTCTTCATCAAGAAATGGTCATATTCGTGTTTCGGGGCCACAAGCACCACTCCGGGACGAACGATTGCATCTGGGCCTGAACCGAGGTAGCGTATTCCGTTTTCAAGGCGTTCATCGCTACTCGTTGTAGACGAATCGATCGATTTCAAAGCAACAATTCGTTTGGCGGTAGTTGTCAACGAAGGCAAACAATTTGTAGAGGTGCAAAACGCCGAGACGCCACTTCGAAGGGGTGACAAAACTAGGAAAAATAATGCAGGAGCGATATTACGTAATGTCATGGTCAAGGAGACGACACTGGAAACACTGCTTTTCAATTGTTGTTATTGTAGTCAAGAAATACTTCCTTATCCTGTTGTTTTGATACCCTGTGATCTGTGATGGATGGTGGTACAACAATGGGAAAATCATGGGTCGTCGTAGGGTCGTCGTGCGGGAAGCCAGAGAGAAGGTTTCACTGCACGTGACAAATATCTGCAAGTTGTTCGGGACTAAAAAATTTTGTACCTGTAAAGGGGAACTTCTGCGGGACCAATTGGCAAAGCTAGTTCAAAAATGGCGCGCTCGCAAATCTACGGATTTTTCATTCTCCCTCGCCACATGCTCCTCTCCCTCTCAAAACACAACACAAGTTGACGATCGCCTATCCGCACAAATCACACCAACACAGCTCGGCATTGTTGGAGATTACGGCCTCGGCCTGAATCCAGCTTTTAGTTTCATCCCTTCACTGTTTGCCTAGGTGAGTTTTCACTGTCTGATGCCACGGTCGTCTATCATGTGTCCATGCTCGCCAGACGGCTGGCAGACAGGCACTCAAGCTCACGCAAACGGTATGATGGGCACGTGCGATTGTGGTCACATGAAGCGAACACCCCCCGATCCAATGATCGACCTGCCGCTTTCCTCGCCGCTAATTCGATTGGTTGGCACTCCAACGCATTATATTGTATCATGCATTCGCCACGTGTTTTTTACTGCAGATTCATGCTGCAAGGGGTTGGCATTGACGAGCTAGTGCGTGGTCGGAGAGGACAGACGTCGTCGGGTACCCTAAGCTGTCACGCATTCATATCGTTAGGCTGGAAGCTTCCATCTAGTTTTTCATATTTAGCATGAATTCTCCTCTCTGTGTTTAAATGTTTTACTGTCTCATTACCTTGTTTATGCATTCAAAACTGCCTGAATCTCTTCGCATACTTTGATATCAAGTCTTGATGGGCAAATTGGGCAGAGAGCCCTTTATCTCTACCCCGACCTTAACATTTTCGTTACATCAATTTTGGCATAGACTTATTCATATCTCATATTTCTGTCCTCGTCATTCCTTCGATTCTACACATTTAGCCAACCTTAGCCAACCCCTAAAAGCAAACAACAACTTCTCTCTAACATCATGTCGTCCGATTCGGAGGCATTAGACCCCCACGCGTTTGAGTCTTCATCCAACGGAAACGAGAGCGACCCCGACGAAGAACATGATGTATCTAGCGGAGAAGAGAACGATGCCGTGAATGACGCCCAGGATTTGAACTCCGACGAAATTCACAAAGACGAAGCTCAAACCAAATCTGGGGAGAATGGGAGCTCCCCACAAAGGGAGACAGCATTTGATAGTGTGTCGACCCCTGCTTTAGAAGAGGCGAAATCCATTTTTTTGAAGAAATCATCCGCAAAGAAGTCGCCAGCAAAGACTCCATCTGCCAAGAAGTCACCAGCGTCTGACGAAAAATCTTCAGCATCCCGAAAAAAAGCCGGGAAGCCATCTTATCTGGACATGGCCCACGATGCCATTGCAGCACTCAAGGATCGTACTGGTTCTTCTGTTCCTGCCATTCAAAAGTGGGTGAAAGCCACGTACCCACATTTTGAAACCGTCAAACCTGATCTCTTCAAAAATTCTTTAAACAAAGCTATCCAACAAGGCGTTAAGGACAGTCGCTTCGTCAAAGTGAAAAATAGCTTCAAAGTGAATCCCGAATGGACCAAGAAGCAAAAGGCCGCGGCCAAGGCGAAGGAAGCCGCCAAGAAGAGGGCCGATCAAAAGCGGAAGCAAGAAGCGGAAAAGGCAAAGGCCATGGCCAAAGCCAAGAAACAGGAAGAGGAGTCCAAGAAACAAGCAGAAGAGGAGAGAAGGCGCAAAGATGCAGAGAAAACGCCGGAACAAAAGGCTGCGGAGGCGAAAGCGAAACTCAGAGCGGACATCTTGCGGAAGCGCCGTTACCCCATGGAGGATACTCAATTGCACGAAGAGAATAAGGAGTATGGTATCAAAGCGCCTGAAAATGTTACGAGGCGTCCAGCTCTACCGTACACACTCACTTGTCTTGTGCCTCCCTATTTACGTGGTGATAATCCGAAGTGGGGAGCGGTTTTTAATGCATCCATGTCTGGGACTGGAGAGTTGATGGAATTGGACAATGATCGTGGGCTCATTGTGGATGCTTTACATGTTTATCACTTCTTTTGCGGAGATGTCGGCTTCGCCGATGAGAAATATCCGGTGCCCAAATTCTCTATCAAAACATTGTTATATGCTATCGATGAGATTATTCTCGGGAATTCAAAGGCGGCCAAAGCGCTCCCTCCCCTCATCTCTCATCTATTCTTGACTGCTCTGAAAGTGTTAACTTCACCCGAGACTTCAATGGGCGATTCTGAGTCTACAGACATTGACCCCATCCAAGCGCAGTTGCAAAAAGATCTGAACAAGTTGGGTAATGGGTTAAATGCAGTTTCATGGTCACAGATACTTTTCTTCTACGTTGATCTCATGGAACGCTATTACACATCAGATGCATCGCTTGATAATGGAGTTATGCCCGAGGAATATGATCTTGATATGAGCTATCTCTGGAATAAAGGCAGCACCATAGACCATGTTGCTGTTTGTCCATCAGAGAACGGAAAAGCCGACGCTGCATGGGCGAAGCGTTATCGTGGATACATAGGCAATCCGAAGGGGATTCTTTCGAAAGCGTACACAAAACTTGGCAATCAAATCGAGCCATGGAATCTCACTGCCGAAGAACTTATGACCTTGCTGCGAGTTCTTACCGATGACATTTTATCGCGACGTGCTGACCTTGCAGCCGACATTACTGAGAGAGGTATGAAACTCGTCGAACTTCAAAAGGCCAAGAACCAGGCATTTAATAAATTTCGTAAGGCGCGACTTGATTTTGAGGGTCCAAAGAAACAAGTCAGTAAGAAAAGGAATGAGGGGGATGATGATGTAAAAGAGTCAGACGATGGACAGGTTCATGAAGAAATGGAGGCGGGCAGCGAAAAAGCATCAAACGATACCCCACTCAATCCAAAAGCAAAGAAGGCGTTCCTGGCGGCAGAAAAGGCTTACAATAAATCAATCGAAGCTTTTGACAATGGCATTCGCAAACTTGTTTCTAGGACGGAGCCCATCGGTTTCGATCGCAATTTCAATTCTTATTATTGCTTTTTGCATGATCCAGATATGATGCACGTGGAACAGTTGAAGCATTCAGCGCTGCCGCCGGAACTCAAGAGGTTGGGGCTTCCTCTGAATCCTTCTAGCAGCTGGCATTTTATTGACACAAAATCATTGTTTGACCAGTTTCTTAGTTCTCTCGACACTCGTGGAATTCGTGAGAATGAACTTTACTCTGTCAGCTCTAATCTGACAATACTGAAGCGTCGGCTTCAAGATGAGAAAAAAGATAATACTCGTGCTGCTGCCAGAGTCCGTGAGAAAGAGGCGTTAGAAAGACGGCTGGAAAATGCCAGGACTGCATGTGATGGCGAGGAGGGAAGACGCAGTGGGCGGTTGGCGGGTCAGGCTATTGATGAAGTAAGAAAGTTGGAAATCGAGCTGGAACAACTGACTAAAGCTCATGGCGAAGAAGAACAATTGGAGAAACTAGGCCGAGAGCGAGCTTGCGATTACTCTTTGTTAACTGGGTTGCAAATGGTTACCGATCTCGATTCAAACAAACATGCTGCATCTTCCCTCGAGGATGTCTCGTGTCATAAGTTGTGGATGCACAAGAAAAATGGAGGTAATGGAACCATTCAAGTGGTTGTTGATGCTTTACTTGAGATGGAAGACAGGTGTAATGAATTGTCACCCTGGAGAAGAGAGGACATCACACGTGATGTTTGGCGCAGACAGCTCAGTGATGCATGCACAAGATGGGCGAAAGAGTGTGTCATGTCTCTAGGACCGTCATGTGATGAATCTCCGAAAGAAAGAAGTGGAAAAGATGACGAGAACGAGGGTCCCGCCCCCGTAAAAAAACAAAGATTGGACGACAAACCTTTCATGGCAAGTATCGCGTCAACAATTCGGGTAAGCGGCACAATTAATGTATTTCTTATTTGTCATATCCCCCAATGGAGGCTGGCATTATCTCATTATTGCCGTGATTCTGTTGTATTCGTTAGAAATGCCTTAAAGAGTTGGAGCTTCGTCTCTTCGAACTTTCTGGTGAAAAGATGGCATTTGAGGAGGCGGACGCAGCAGAAGATCTAGCAGCGTCTGATGATGGTGCTGTCGAAGAGATCAAACGTCGTCAATGTTGGAAGAGGAAAATTAATGCGCTCAAACAAATTCCGTCATCTAGGTATGGAATAATTAGAGACATAATTGTTGCTGCCGTCACGGTAGCTCGTAAGTCTCATTTGAATCAAGTGGCTGCTGAATTAAAGCTTGCCTTACAGTTGCATCGTCCTCAGGCAGCTGCGGAGGCAAAAAGTGCAGCGCTGGGAGTCCTAGAAAAATATGGAGGCTACAACGAAGTGGAAAATGAAGATGATGACATGGACCTTGATGAGATTGCAGCTGTAAATGTTGGAGACAAAAAGACTAGTGAGGAGGTTGAACCTGTCATATCATCATTTCTCTGTGATGAAGTCACCATGATGACTGGCAGCATTGGGGGGAACCAAGATGCAGATCAGTATGACTGGAGAGACGTCCTGAAGACTTGCAAGTCAATATCCAGGTTAGCTGCAGCAACTCAATTCTTCGCGACCAAAGCAGATGACGTAATTTACCGTGTTCAGGAAGAAAAAGATGCTCTGGATTTGTTTTTAGGACTGGGCTTGGCCAAAAAACAAGGAAAATCTAAAACAAGCAAAAAGAAATTCGACCTTAGCTCCCCAGTTTGGGCAGATTGCAAAGTCACCGATGAGCTTTTGAAGGGGAAAGTTAAAGATTATCCTTGGTGGCCGGCTCGTATTTGTCAGCCTTATGACCCTTCACTTGCTCAATCGCTCTCAGACAGTGGGTTCACTTTGATATCATTTGTCGGAGAGTCTATAAATTATCTGGTTTCTGAAACGAATGTCAGATCATTCTTAGACGATGTAGATGAAAATATGGAGCAATATGATGCCGATACTATTGCAAAGTTGAACGAGGTAAACTCCTTTTCTTGTAGTTGACTCATTCGATTGTGGGGCGTTTCGCAAGCACTCATTTTTATCGTGTCATTTCCAACCACAGAGTACTGCTATGGCAAAGAGTATATGGAAGCGCCAAAATCGTGGCGTTGCATCGCCTTGGAGCAAGCTGTCGAAGCCTGGTTTTAGCGAAGAGAAGAAGAGTGAGCAATGAGAAAGAAGATGATCAAGCCCCCTCTATGGGCGTTATGTCATTTACATATTACGAATAACACATATTAACTATACCGAACTGTTAAAAAATCTCATGGTGCAATATTCATTCCCCGTTCCTCACCTTGCTACCACTTACCTGTTCAATACTTTCATTCTGCGCATATTATATTCTCCGTGTCATTTCGAGATCTCTCCAATGGCGGCGATAACACAGAGCTGTGACATTTTTTCACCAACCAAGTAATTGTGCCAGGAAAATTGATTGTTATCTACAGTATAACCCCACTTTTTTTGAATCTATCTGAATTATTTTAGTTGTAGCACAAATAATAAATTGCAGGACAAAGACAACACAGAACTTAGTGGCATATTTTTTATCATTCAACAAATTAATTTGAATTCTTACTCTTTGTATGACACAGTTCCTAGAGGTTCACCATTTTAAATTCAAAGTTGAGAGTCATGATAGCAATTTCACAAGAAACACTTTCATGGTGCATCAAATCATGGTGGGATTCTTGCGTGAAAATGGTGCACTGTTTCAGGCATCTGTTGCAGTGTTCATGCCAATCATGCATTCACTGCTCCAAATCTTGGTTTTGTGGTTTTGAAAAAATGTTCCCGGTGCTCTCGCTCTCAAGGGAGTCTCAGCTCCATAAATTTTATTTGCAATAACTTTTTCCTCTCTACCCCACTCATGGTTTAAACCCATCCACAAAATCATCAAATCAGTACATTTCTCACACTTGAAAGGACTAAACAAAGATCTCCCTTTTGAATGGAAACTCCTACTTCATATCTCAAACCACTTCCCTTGAACATGAGGGAAAAATGTTCCTGGCCGTTACCGGGGATTTTGAAATCTGCTCCATCAATACTTGGAAGGAAGTTACTGCCATGTAAATGAAATCTGAAAAAAGCACGAAAGTGAGAATTGCGTACACAAAAAATTAAGTGCATCAAATGCCTTCACTCACCTCTTTGTATTGAAGTGCTGGAAGGGCCTCAATAAATGGCAATACCCACTTCCTGGATCTACCTGCATTTGCACACATGTCAGGCTCAGTGCTATATAGTTTTATAAACATGAGTTTTCAGAGTAGGTGGAAGAGCCACCCTCCTTTTGGCAACAAGGCATGATAAATCAGCTTTTGCCGTGCATCTAAAACAACAATGGCTGGCACTCCAGAAAAAGCACAAAATCATACATCTTTGGGAGCATTTTCATTGAGCTTATGCAATTTTTGGATCTTCTGTTCATGAAGAGTTTCCCAAGCTGATGGGCTCCTTTCATGGTCATGGGATTTGCCTAAGCTTTTTTTTGTTTTTTGTTGTTGGATTCAGTGCCATGATGAAGAACAATGGTCAATAGTTGACTCTTGATGCAATTAACATCAGGCTACAACATCAATGACAACAAGGATAATGAGGACTATTAATGGTGCTCTGGCATTGTAAGGTTGCATGCAGTATGATAGATGTGCTGAAGTGCACTTTGATGGTTCTCTGTGCACACTACGAACCACACTAGTGATCCATGACAGGGTTGAAAAGGTCTAACATGAAATGGATACTATCTGAAAATAGTTCAGATAACTAAAATAAATTTTAAGATCATCATAAGAATCTAAACAAAGCTGTTTAGATTTTCAAAATAAAACTAAAAAAATTAGATATAGAGAGGATAATATAGAAAGCATGCTTCGCTAGAAAAGATTTCAAGATCAATTATAGAAAACTTGGTTAAGCTAGAATAGATTTAATGATTGAACTTAAACATTTTCTATCTAATTAATACAATTATTTTTGTCAAACAAGACAAAGAAATATATCGCATTCTAGACATATTTTAGACATTGGTACATTTTGATCTAATAAAAAAACGTTCTCAAGAATATTTTGATGTTGTCCATTCGGCTTCTATATTAGTACTACCTATCAATGTGGGAACAAAATAATTGGGGATTGCTTTTCTTTTAGAGAATTAGTTTTCTTTCAGCTTTTAATAACTTATGTACTTCTCCTAGATTACATTGATTAGACATCTGCTTTGAAGGTGAGGACATAGAATGAAAATAAATATTTTAGCCTTTTAGGCACTTGACAAAGAATTTGGTTTTCTCATCCATTTTGAATAGAAGGGTAACATGAGTAGAAAACCTGAAATTTATTGAGGTTTTCTGTAAGTTTCAGCCTAAAATTATTTTTAGTGCAAGCAGATTTCACGTACAGTAGTACACAGAAGAGCATGATCTGTGTATTGAGCATGTTGCTTGGTTGTAAATTCTGGCAGAATTCTGGCAAAATTCTGCATTACTCCGGAATATTTACTATTTTTGGCCGTAACCTGATTACTGTACTTTCAAGATTACTGTAAAATTTGTGAAGTAATTAGTTATTTTAATGACCTATTTAGATCTAGATGTGACACGGAATATTGCAGTAACACTCTGTAACCACCAAATAGGTATCCAGAACATAGTCTGTCCTTCTGTCAATTCTCGTGATGCATGGCTGGTTGTTGATTGCCCTTCTCAACTGCACTTGCTCCAGCTGTCA
>JALLPC010000057.1:0-19005 GCA_036940045.1 Stephanocyclus meneghinianus | reverse complement strand
CGGGATTTTTTATGATTTTGAAAGCAGTTGTGTGCCACTTCTCCATAAAAAGTCAGGACACAGCTAGAGGATTGGGGTTTTCTTGTCATCATGGAGTTCTTGGATCATTTTGAATGGTACTTCACTTTTGGCGGGAAATAGTAAGTACATACTTACAAGTGGCACTATATAGGTATTTACAATAGAGATGTATGGTATTGGGGTCACAGTCTGCTTTGGTTTTTTGCAATCCCGGCAAAAAACCGTGTCCTGTTGTGTCCTGGAAAAGACCTTAGTGGTGTTATGCGGACTTCTTCCTTTGTCCACACCCCTGCCATCATCTTTGTCTCTATTGAAGATGTTACATACCATATGTATTATTGTAGAGCCTGGTACAATACAATACAATACAATATATATTGTACTCCAAGGGACTATTCTACAATAGCCCCGCCACACCATTCCACGCCTTGCTCACGTGTGTGACTTTTCGCTTCTTCAAGAAGTCATCCTCTATTACCCCAGGTTACCCCATTAACATTCAATGGAGAAATGGAATCTCCATACAGAATACCAAACGGTCGGACTGACCCCAGGCTGATTTCAGTCGATTCGACTTAAATCAGCTCATTTGGGTTGCGTCATAACTCTGTGAATAATTATTGGTCAGTGACTTCAAGCACACAGATCCAACTNCACACCTAGTAGTTCTTGTTATGGAACTATGGGTCATTTATACATCAAAATAATCCTCAGAATATGCTCCATTTGCCTAGTTACTTATTTCCTAGATTGAAGTACATTAACATATAAATGACCCTTTCAGTATACCAGGCTGATTTCAGCTTTTTGGGGGGTCTGTGCAGCCGCAAACGACAGAACGCTCAAAACATGTGTGATATTATAATGGCGTCTTTCGAGCCATCTCATGGACTATAATATGGACAGCGCATTCAAACAATTCGCTTCATCACTAGGTTTCAGAGGTCAACGAAAGAATCCAACGTGTCCACCCAACGAAGAGCAAGCGACGGCACCGATGTGGGCGAGATCGCGTAACCAGAAGATAGAGGATATGGACAAAAATCTCCATGGGAGCCGGCGCATCTCTGCTTCGGAACAAACGTATGCGCAGGAAACACAGGATCTTAAGACGCGAAGACCACAGCATGAATTGACGGCAGCAATTGAAAGCAATCGAGTACCTCGAAAGTTGGAATCCATTAAATCGTTCCTGCGACTTTCCAACGTCGACCCTCGTCACTCGCGTATCCTTCCTCTGCTAGAAAAGGGAGATCATTATCAATTAGAGAACCTTTCCATCAGCAAAGCAGCAACTTATCAAGTAGAATGCAGCGCACAGACATTTAAAGGATTTCAAAACATATTTGTTGACGACAAGTCCTCTCAGAAGTGTCAAGAATCCTTTTACGTTGAAACAGTCAAGCCACTTGTAGTTGAATTTGTACACAGGCAACGCAACGTCTGCATCGTTCTACACGGGGCCGAGGGTAGTGGCAGAAGAAGAGCTTTGTTCGGAAATATTAGCGGTTCGCATCAGAATGTCTGCGACAATTCAGGGCGGTCTCGACAATCAAGACATTCGGCAGACGCCGACGACTTAAGCTCACTAGGTTGCGATGGCATTTCTGATGTTCAAAATGTGCACTGCAAAGACGACCCAAAGTCATCTCTACCCCCGATTGAAGTCTCGTTCAGGAATAGCAGACCATCACTTTGCTCAAAACTCAGCGAGAACGACGTGGCTGAGATCGCATTAGATGAAGAAGCCGGTGTCGCTACTCGGATGCTTGCAGAAACATTTAAGGCTCTATACACTCAATATCCTTCGTTTTCGTTCAAAGCTGGCCCGAAGGACAGCCCTCGACAGGTTCCTCCGAATAAATCAGCATCATGTTGCCGATTCAAAACTCTATCCAAAGTACTTGCGGATGACAACACGAATGTCTCTGTTGAATTCTATCAAAATAAAAAGGGCGACTCCTGGGATATCGAATCCAAGCGTAAGAATATCGACGACACGGACGAAGGTTTATTGGCTCTACGTGTCTCTTGCTTAGAGATAGTGGACGATCTAGCGAGTGGACAATTCGTCGTCCATGATTTACTTAGCAACTACAAACTCACTGATGATGTATTTTTTTCTCTTGAAGAATCTGCCGGGCCTGTATCTGCGAGCATATCAGCGGACCAAATAAAACATGACAGTGCTACCGGGATTGTATATATCGAGGGAGCGGTCGAAATGCAATGCCAAAGTTATGCTGCTGTTATGGAGTGTCTTGCGACCGCGGAAGAGTCTCGACAATCACGAAATTCGTGTTCTGGAAGCTCCTTGTTTACAGACAAACTATGCCATACGGTCTATCTCATCAGCCTCGACCATCATGATTATCTCATGGACGAAACAACCATTTCGCACCAAATAGTCATTTCAAGAATTGACGAGAGCATGTCCAATTCTGCCTCGCTTGCGTTGCATTCATCCTACTTGGCACTGAGTAAAATTATTCACGATGTTGCCAATTTTTCCGATGCGATCAACAGACAAAACCCATTAACCAAACTTATGAAAGAGAGCATGGGAGGGGAGTGTTGCACCATCGCAATAGGAATGATCAATGTCGATGATGGCGAGAGCTCTTTACCCACTCTTCGCTTGGGTGAAGCCGTATCGTGGATTTTCAACTCGTCAGATAAAGCGTTGGACGTCGACACTCGCGAGGCCGAAAATTCCTCGTTAGCGCATGAGAAAACTCATCGTGCTGTTCTGCCGGTGTCTTGTGAAGGGAATGTTGAAGACGTCAACAACAAAAAACTTCCCACGGGAGAATCAAAATCATCTCTTCGTGACAGAGATGATCGAGAAATCACGAGGATAATGGAAACACACGGAACCACTCAGCTTGAATCATCCTCTGTCGACTGTCCCAAAGAAACTCGTATTGTTTCCACGAAGAGCTTTACTCTTGGTGCTGCTTCGGGTTTCGTCGGTGGTGATAGACAAAAAAGGTCTAATGGACTTGCTCGTAGCGTCGATGCCCATAAGGCATTTGGATCCTCTCTCGCATCTGATGAGGGCTCATACAGCTCGTTTGATCTGGACCATGACAACGATAACGAGCCAGGTCGAAACTCATATATGTCAAGTGCTCTCGCAGACTCTCAGAATCCTTTTGTGAAGCAGTATGCAGCAGCTCTAAAAGAAAGTTGCACAAGTCGATCATCGGGGGATTCGCTCTTCAATCAATGTTATGATCCAGTCAAAGATGCGAAATTGTTTTTGTCTGAAATGAAAACACTAGACATTTTTTCCAACGTAAGACAGGATGCACATCCAAAATTGAACGAAGGCCGCTGGCAAGATGCCTCTAATATCGTTGAAAAAAACATAGAATTGGCTCGACAAAAGATGCTTGACAGACTAAATCAGCATACAGCAAAGAAGCCTGTTCATCTTGACTTTCTTCATGAGCCACCATCGGATGAATCATGTGCTGAGGGTCGCTTCCCCCCTGAATTTGTTAGCGTGGAAATTTCAAGTCATTGTTCTTCCGAGAGACATCAGCTGGCTTTGGATGAAATGCAACAAGCCCATGAATCGGCTTTATCTGAAATGCGACATGCCTTGAAAGCACTTCAGACCGAAAGAGATGAACTCTTGAAACAAAAGAACGACAACCTCGTTGAACTTGAGAGAGCAAGACAGGACATAATTAGACTGAAAACTGGGCAAAATTTATTGGCATCAGCACAAGGCCAAGGTGAGACCTTCGTCGATAAAATGCACGCTTAATGCTGAATTCATGATGGACTCATTTTAGCGCGATATTCTTTTTCTTTATCGTTAGAAGGAGGAATGAATTATATTACTGATGGAGAACAATCCGCCAAAAACGAAACGCAAACAGCTACTGCTGAGTGCTCGTATGATAAATCAAATAGAGAGCAATCAATCCGTGTCCTCCTTCGTATTCGCCCCATGAATAAAACCGAACACCACTGTCGAGGATATAGCTGCATAGATGTTACGACCGACTCAAAATGTTGTCGGATAAAGTCTCCTTTCGACAATGAAATGCTATCTGACTTTAATTTTCATAAGGTGAGCCGCATGAATAATTTTTCGTCGTCGTATAGGATTGAGTGCATCTGAAGCAAGGCCTGTGGTCAATGAAACTCGCACTCTAGGTGTATGGGACCGAGTCCACTCACGAACACGTTTATATGTGCACTGGTGCGACATGTTTACCCAAATTCATGTCAGGCATCAACTGTTGGGTCATTCTCTACGGTTTGTATTCAAGCGGAAAGTCGTTTACTCTAGGTGTATCTTGTGATTCATCGAGCGAAACGGACAGAATCATCGACGGCGTCCTTCCTCGGTTTACGCAGGCACTATTTCAAAGCATTCGAGGTTCCGACGATGCGAACACATATACTCTGAAATGTTCTGTTGTTGGTCTCTACCTTGAGCAGATGTTTGATCTACTATATCCACAATCAAGGCATGCCCCGTTTTTGAGTGAGTCGCCTACCGGAATCCACATCGTTGGCGCAACAGAGGCATATTGCTTTAATGAGGAAGAGGTCATGTCGCTAGTGCATAGAGGCTATGCATCCCGAGATACCCTATCATCTATGATGACTTTAGATTTCAGGTATTTTCACATTTTCGTGGTCTTAACGCTCGAACAGTATAATTCGCAATCAGGCGAGAGAAAGAGCTCTAGGATGTGGTTTGCTAATATATCTGTGTCGCATTCAGCGGAAAGTGGTTCAAAGAGGGCAGAAACACGTATTTTCAAGCGTTCATTATCTGTTTTGGATAATTTTGTGAACTCGTTGAGCAAAGGAACATCTATCCCAGATTATCGCGCTTCGAAACTTTCGTTTATATTGAAAGATGCTCTTGTTGGAAATTCGTTCACGACGACTCTGCTAACTGCGTCTCCTTCGTCTCACACAATACCGGATACATTGAAGGTAATTGAGTTTGGTCAAACAGTGCAAAAAATTAAAAAAGCACCGTCGGACTTGCATATTGAAGGTTGCGCGGACGCTCAATTGAACATGGATCAATTGAGAAGTATGTGTATGAGTGCTGAAAGTGAAATACTCATATGGAGACAACTTGCTGATTCCCTCACGCGCAAGAATTGCTTGATGGAGAAGACACTCAACAAAGAGAGACAAGCTGTCCAAAATCTGTCTGCTGAAAAACGTGCCTTAGAGCAAAAAGCCGAAGAGTTGCAGCAACGTGAGACAAAGTCTCAAGATTTGGTCACCCGTATGTGTAGAGCGCAAATGGATGCTAATCCAAATGCCAACAACATGGATTTCAGCGAAATGAAGAATGTGTTGTCAATTTTTGACTCAAGTGAAAACTTATGTTCAATCCCTGATGCCACAGTCTTTCCGACGAGAAGTAGAAATGATGACGGGTGCGTGAAAGAAGACTGTTCCATGGATCTTGAGAATTTTATATCAGAAAAAATCGATGCTATTGAACCTCGGCATGGCCGTAATATGGGATCACGATCACATCTTCATGCGTCAATGATAACATTAGACGGGGTGAGTGAAAGAAACGGATATTTACTAGGAATACTTCGTCAACTAATAGCTTCGTTAATTTTATAGGCATTCCCTGTGAACGGCATAGAAGATAAGACACCAGACGAATCCCCGTTGGGGACAAGGAACGAACTGCATCTCAAGACTCCCGGCGAGTGTGCTTCTGATGACATGTTGACTGATGATTCATTCTATTTTATTTCGGAACTACAAAGGTCGCTTCCGAACATGAATGTCCTTCGAGGTAGGCATCCATTCAAAGGAAATAATATCTGTCAAGGAACGTCTCCTTCCCACCTGTATTCGTTTCCTGAGAAGGGCTTATAGTATACAGCCAAAGCCATTTGTTTGCAAGACCGCCCTATACGTCGGAATTACAAAACCACAGTCATAACCTTTTTGGCATTTACTTTGCATTAAAGACGTGTGCAGCCGCATCCATTTAATATTGCGGTGAAATAAATGAGTAGATTTGGCATGTTTCGGTTCATCCGAAACGTCAAAAAAATTTTAAGATTAAGTACCATATCACACATAAGAATGGCAAAAAACCGTGTTGTTACAGAGATAGTTCGGATAGCTTTGCTTTGATAGTATCCACTTCTTGCTGCACCGAATCAAGTAATTCTTGAGGGTTGTTGCAACTCTTTTCCATTATATCAGCATACATTTTCTCTTGCTTCTCGATTGCTTTCTTTCTTTTCTTAATCTGACCGCCAGTGACAGGTTCACCATTGGCCATTGTAATAGGAATTCCAGCCTCGTCCCATTCTCTAAACTCGTCAGTGCGAAAGAGATCCTGCGGTTTCACCATGCTGCTCCTCACCTTCTCCAACTCCTTCTCTCTAGCAACAAGCTGTTTTTCGAGCTTCGAAATTTGGATTTCTCGTTCCTTTGTGGCTTTCTCTTCCATTTCGCGCATCATTACTTGGGGATCTTCGAGGTTCCACATTGTACCCGTTGGACGATCTTCAAGGCGCACTCCCAATCTAGGCAGCACTTCATCACGCAATCCATCACAAATTTTTAGAATGGAATCAATCGCAGATTTGGCGTCTCCACCTTTCGCTGCTTCCAATGCTGCATTACGCACGCTTTCACGGAAACATACCATGGCTCCAATGTAGGACTCGGAACCATTTCCATCTCCGGCATCGCCTCTGCCATCACCAGCACCTCCAAATCCAAAGTCGTCTGATCCGTTGATCACCCCAAATATTTTTAGAATCTGCGTGATATATGTCGCAATAGCACGCAACAACAGCACGCAAGGTTTGGAATTTGAAGCGCGTAGATAAGTATTGGCTTCGTTGATGACCTTGAGCAACGCCATCATAGCGTCCTTTGTGTTGAAATTGTCCAAAAGGCTTTCGTGAACCATCTGCCTAGCTGTTAAATAAGCATCACTTAGCTTGTGGTCGGCATCACCCATCCTCCAGCCCACTTCTTGGCTCAGGTAGTCATCGCGAACCAGCGCCTCTACCTCGCGAAAGAAGCTTTTAAAAGTGGTCTCCTTGCTTCGAGCATCATCTATGGTCTGGTCTGAGTAGTTCATAGGCTGATCCCATGCCTGCAAGAGAAACATGATTCTCAATTGTCGCGCAGTGTTGTGCTCCAAAGCTTGCCGAATAGTGATGAAATTTTTAAGAGATTTCGACATCTTCAATCCTTCGATGTGCAAATGTCCCGTGTGGGTGAAGTAATTAACCCATTGGTGACAACCAAAACATGCTTCGGATTGGGCCAGCTCATTATCATGGTGGGGAAACTTGAGATCTTCCCCACCACTATGAATATCAACACGTTCACCTAGAATGTCACCAGCCACAACACTGCACTCAATATGCCACCCAGGTCTTCCCGGCCCAAACGGAGACTCCCAGGCGGGTTCTCCTGCCTTGCTTGCTTTCCAAAGCGCGAAGTCATTGGGGTTACGCTTTTCACTCCCCCCTCCTGCCAATGCGCCCTCTCCCTCTGCCATTTCTGCTTCGGTTGTGGTTGCCCCCCCTGGTCCTGCCGGTTTCAGTTTGCGATAGTTGTGGCCTGCCTCCTGAAATGCATCAAGACTGAGATATACTGATCCATTGCTTTTGTATGCCAAACCTTTGGAAATGATAGTTTCGACAAAGGAGATGATTTTGGGCACATATTCCGTGACACGTGTGAGAACATCCGGCTCACGGATGCCTAAGGCAGCCATATCCTCCATATATTCACGTTCATATTTTCGAGCATGAGCATTGAATACAGCATGGTCTGTGATCAGATGTCCTTTCTCTCTGTCCAGTTTCTCGGCCAGGACTGATTTGGCGGCCACTAGTAGATTTGCACGTGCATCTTCATTCTTGGACGAATTATTGCATGCCTCCAAAATCTGAATTTCATCCCTGTCTAAATTCTTTCTCTTGACCAAATGCTGCTCGAGCAGCCCCTCCTGTTCAGTCCTCGCACGTGAATCTTTATTTAGTGTGGCCTCCTCGATGGCAGCAAGGATGCCCTCCTTCTTCTCATCGCTCTTCGCCTTGGCCTCCTCCAAGGCCTCCTTTGCCAAGATCACAAGGTTATCGAAGTCCACATTCAAGTCCTCCTCCAACTGCTTCATCAACTCATTTTGCCTCGCCCTCAAAATAATCTTATCATCAATATCCGTGGTATTGATCTGATACAAAACATTGTAATGAAAATAATCAGCCATGATGCGCCTCATGATATCGAAAGAAAGGTACGTCCTCGCATGCCCCACGTGAGAAGAGTCGTAGACGGTAGGTCCGCAGGTGTACCATTTGACGTGGCGGGCTTGCATCGGGACGAACGGCTCCTTTTTGCCCGTGAGAGTGTTGCGGATCAGGAGGTGTCCTCGGGCGATGGGGTCGGTGGAGGCTTCGGGGGGATACCATGGGTGACGGTTGTCGGGGCAAGATGGGGGGTCAAGGAAATTGCCGGTTCCGGAGAGAGACATGGCGGCGGTTTTGGTGAAGTCGTTGGATTACGGTATGGTATTGTACTTGTTGCTTTTCGTGCCTTGGCTACGAGACTGCCCTGAGACTGCTGTTGGATCGGCAGTGGCACGAACAAATTGCTTACACGTGGAGCCTAATGTTTGCGTGAAGAATGATATTGTATTTTCTATTTCGAAATAATGTCGGTTGGTAGGTACGATATATATTATGGTGAATCTGATCCGCAAAAATCGTGCCAATAGTAAAACTGTAAAATTATAACTTTTTCTCAATTTCGCATTTTCATTTTTCTTGTAATTTCTTGTCAAAGGTCGTCATGATTCCCGTAGATAAAAGAGCATGGTATAGGTAGAATACTGGGGGTGCGTATGGTACAATAATATATTTAAGGTCCACTCTGTCCTTCTCCGTCACACCCGTTGTGGTCATGCTCGAAATCTCTGCGTTGCTCTCTAACAACCAGCCACAACGGAGGACAGAAAGAATGATTTTCCATTAACATCATCATGCAACACCGAATCGCCCGCTTCTTCCCCGCTTTGCTCTCTACATTTGTCTTGGCCGTAGTCAGTGTAGGGTCCGTTCATAACGTCGTCTCTACTGCTCCATCCCCAGCGAAGATCGCGAATGAGCCTGGCGAATTAGAGGAAGACGTTCCAACGCCAACTGATCAAGTGTTTGAATCGTCGGCGAGTGAAGCTGCAATCGGGGGAGAGGAGCGGGATTCGATTATCATCGTTGATGATGGAGAGAATGATGCCGACGACGAAGAGGCCGCTGAATACAACCCGATGGGCTTGCAGACGTGGTCAGATGGTACGCAAACTCATCTTTCTCAAAATCGTTTCGACGCCTTTTTCTCCAAACCTTCAATCATTTATCATATGTTTCCATTCATCAGAGGACTCATTTCTAAGAGCTCTTGTCGGAGGACGCTTAGTCCTCGTCATCATAACGGCTCCTTGGTGTGGAAAAGGCGATCAAATTATTGCGCAAGCCTCTCAAGCAGCAGCTTGGATCGATGATTTTTTCTCGACTCACGTTCATTCTACCCACAGTGAGGAAAAAGAAGATAACAAAAGCGTTTCTTCCAACATCTTTCGGGAGTTGAGGTTGGAGCCTTTATCACGTTTATCGAAGCCATTGATTGGAATTTTGGACTCCGCTACTGTTCCGCGGGAAGTCATCGGCAGTCTGGGAGCAGTGTCATCCTACCCCGCACTCAAATGTATATTGACCTTTCCCGGAAGAAAAATTGTTGAAAGTTCAGTCGATGATGGTGATGATGACGAGGAGGAGGAGGATATTGTCGTGTGGGACTACATTGGCCCAAGAGAAACGTCTCATGACTTGTACGACTCGGTTTTAATGTATTGGTATAGATTTGTTCTGTCAAATGCATTGGAGGGGCACCGATATGCTACAATTCATTCAAATCCTTCGAATCCTGCTAGTCCGAGACCGCCCATATTCTCTTTTGAATCAAAAGATCGACTACGAGATTTCTTACAAAGTCATGGGGAAAAGGTATTCAGGCCCTCTCATGCTCGATTTAGGCATCAGTATAAAAATTCACTGCCGACAGAAGTCTTCAATTTTTTTGTCGGAGGAAAACACAAGGATTTTGGAGGAGTGTTTCATTCCTTGGAGACATCAGATGAGGGTGCAACAACAAATCAATGCGCTAACTCTGGTGAACGTAGTGACGGTTCTCACACAAACTCTGAAGTTTCTCAAGAAGTTGACCCTTTCATTCTATTTGTTCAATGCAGATCAACTGCAGTTGGAGGTAGCAATCTCATTCAGAGCCAGCTAAGTGCCAAACTCGACTTTGATGAACTCGCAGAAGAAATGGCACATCGTCGAGATGTTGCCTTTTTCATCATGAAGACTTCGTGGAAAGAAACAATATGTACTGATTGGTTTCCTGAAGTAGAAGGAAGTACGGATGGTGCAGTTGCAGTGTTTCGAGTGCGACGCTATGTTTCATATTTCAGCACGGAAAATCACGATTCCGCCACCACAGAGGAGAATAATCATCACTTACCTTACAACAACAAACTGACGCGCATCGTGCGAAACGTCACGACCCATTGGGAGGAAGCAATCCAAAATCCTCCGCATGCAATTTATGTTCCCTCGGCGACTGTTAATGATGAAAAAATTGATGCCAGTTTCAGGGCAAATATTGTAAACGACCCCATGGAAGCTAAGGAATACGTCCTATCCAATTTAGTGCCCTTTGTTGTTACCCATTCAACACCAACAGTATTATTTTTTGATCGACATCGAACGGCACAAATGGCTTTTCCGTGGTACAGGAAAGTCCATGCTATCTTAGTTGTAGACATTGGCTTGTCACATCAACAGTGGGAATCTTCTTCAACAAATCCTTCTCACCCCGAAAGTTTTCACACAACTGATATAATTGAGCAGCCACCGTGGCCCTCCAAACTTAACCGCTCTTTAGAGGCTGCTCAATTGTTAGTGAATCAGCAAATGATCGTGCAGCTATTTTACAATGCTGCTCTACGCCATCGTGTCAAATATCCATCACAAGATGCTGTGTTCTTAATAATTCCTAGCAGCGAGACTCGAATATTGACAAAGTTTGGAATCGATATTTGGACACCCTTGGATGAGGCTTTATTTCCCTCTAAAACTGCCGAAAAAATTAGTGAACCCAGACAGTCTGATGACGCCGGTTATTGTTCACTTGCCAATTCGAATAGTGGTCGCAACATTTTACCTGTTCTGGTTCTGACTGATGGAAGAAGGGCAACGAGGTACTATTTGTGTTCAGACGATATTTTCTCTCCATCTCCCACACCTGCACATAACGGTGGTTCTATTGCACAGTTTCTTGATTCCTTCTTTGATGGTTCAATCGGCAAGCCGTTTATTCGTTCAGATAATGTACAACCTTACCATGGCAACAACATGGACGCGCAAAGCAACAAGAACCGTGCGAATGTTACTGTTTTGACTGGACATAATTTTGAATCAATGGTAATGGAGCGCAAAGAATCACATTCAATGCTTCTAATGCAGACAATAACATGCGGGCATTGCAAACGCTTTTCCGTGTTGTGGAATGAATTTTCAAGCTTGGTTCAAGCTATGAATTGGGGCAGCATAATAGAAGTGATGAAGATTGATGTGTCCAAAAATGATGTCCCTCATGAAAAGATTGACGTCTGGGACGTGCCTTCGGTTTATTACTTTCCTGCCGGTGAGAAGGACGATCCAATCGAAGTGACCTGGAATGGTCCAAAAACAAATAATCCCCAACAGGATTATGACGAAGGGCTGAGTTGGATTGCTAGTGGATACGATTTGATAAAATTCATGATAAAAACAGGCAAGTTAGATATAAATCTCCTCATCAGTTTAGATGAGTCTGCCAACGGTCACAGCGAGGATTGAAGTATGAAGGATTGATCGCCCAAACGATTCTGTCAGCCATGCCATCCACTTTTATCTCCCGATCTTTGTACAGCATGACATCACATTAGGATTGGGAGGCGCACATGTTTGACAAAAATGATGGTCATTCCTGTCCTGATACGCGGTCGTTGGCTTTGCTTCTTTCGATCGACGAATAGTAATGGCAGTGACACACCAGACTAGGTACTTTTCAACATTGAAAAATGTAATGGTTTATATTAATCAAGTCAAATAAGCGCTGACTTTCTTAAACTTCCTGTGTTATTCGTCCACGACCGTGAACTGATGTCTCATGATCGCTGCCACTGAAAAATACTGAGGTAGGCGCACTCCCACTAGTAGCTCCTCCTGTTCCTGTCAATCCACCAACTCCATTTGCAAGGCCCGCTGCTTTAGCTTTGCCTGCGGATTTTCCTGCTCCACTGCGACCTCTGTTCAACCCATCATAGAGTAATTCGCCCGACAGCATCTGTTGACTTTCTCTGCTGCTTATCTTTCGATGGAAGTTCATCACTTCGTCGAATCGGGCGAGAAGCTCAGACTGCCGAACTGACATGGGAGATGGTTGAACTCCAGCGTTCGGTGGGATTCCGAGATTGTCACGCAAGTTGCAGACAGTAGAAAGCCTATCATTGAGACTTCGGAAGGCATCGCTTTGTGGAAGGAGCATGAGCAACCCATAGCAACTCTTCAGCAACGGAGCATGATATGTTGATTCAACGTCCAATAGTTGCAGTCGAAGATGAAGGAACACAGGACTTTCAAGTAACTGGATAAGCTTTTCGATTTGCATCAGAAAACCTACTGTTACTTCCATCTCTGAGAATTTTTGCACCAATGCAAATGCAATAGAATATGCACGAGCCAGAAGGCAGAGTGAAAATGTGGCAACCGGAGAGTGACACCAGCACCGAAAGAGTGACACAAAGACTTGTACACCTGTCCGCGTGCCCGACTGCTCATCATGAGGATTCGACATGTTGATATCCTCAAAATCACAATCGGGCACCTCAAATGCCTTTGCTAATAATACACGCAATCCGTGGAGCTCACTCGCAGTCAACAAAATGAGATTGAGTGTCTGAACCATAGTAGAAACGAATTCAATTGAGTAGACAACGGTTTCGTTGTGTTTGCTTAACGCATCTGTCGTAGCCGACCCCTTTTCATTTTCAGTGGTCATGGCATGATCATCCTTGGCGTGACTGAGAGGATTATTATCAAAGGACGACACAAGCACGTCAGCCATCAACATGTAAACACTTTCTGCATCGAGAAGAACGCAAAACTTTCGGACAACAAGAGACCCACGATTTTCAAGCAACATTCTATCAGAAGCGAACAATCCAAGAATGGCATTTATAACAATCTTGAAATGCTTTTCATCTTTCTTTCCCCGGAGAAGACCAGAGTGAACACCTTCCTTACGCTCGCCAATTTTTCCAGGCTGTTCGGGATCCTTATTATCTACGCGACATCCACCATCACCCAATGAAACTCTGGCCAAGACTTGTAAAGTCAACAAGACGACAGCATCGCTGGCGTCTGAAAGCGTTTTCAGCAGAACTGGCAAAAGCTGCGAAACAAATTCAGTCATGTCCCCTCTTCGCTTTTCCAGCAACATGTTGATCCATCGCAAAGACGCCATTTTCGTCGGAACATCATCTTTATTCATGATCTTCTCCGTGAGCGTGTCCAACAAAGGAGCTATTCGAAAATCACAATGAGTATCCCTCACTAGTCCCAGTAAATCGGCATTCGTCCTCTCTGCCACAAGACAAATCTGATCTTCCGAGTCCGATATACAGTGTAAAACTGCCCCCAGAACATCGGCATGATGAGGCAACAACGCATCCCCACCCGAATGTGGATGACGACTCAACTCCTCGATCCACGTAATTGCCGTCAATCGATTCAGTCTGTCTTTCGACATACATTGATTCACTAATATCGCCACCAAAGGACCCAACTCCAATACTGTAGAGTGCCTCACCTCCTTCAAAAAATCTGACAACGCGGAATCGGCGGCCTGCCGAATCTCTCTATTCGAATCGCTCAACATATTGAACAACCCATCCAAAAAATCAGGGAGGTAATCAATCATACTTATATCAGGCACAGAATCCAAGACTGTTATCCACCCCACCAGCAACTGTCGAATGTAGGGATTAGTCCTTCGGATATAGGTCTGCAACAATGGTAAAAAGTGCTCGACGTGAAAAGTCTCTGATTCCGTGACAATATCCTTGATAAGGCGATCCAATAAATTCGCTCCATTCTTCACATCCACATCGACATCGGCAAACAACTTGGTCAACCCATCAAATATCGGATTGAAATAGCGCAGCACGTTCCCCCTCGCCACCTTTGCAATATTATACAAACTCTCGCATGCATAATACCTGACTCTGCTTTCTGGATCATCAAAGCAATGCAATACGGGAAAGAGCAGTCCTTCGAGATGCTGTCGCGTGTTCCCCATGAGTCCGATGGCCGCGGCGGCGATTCCGATGAGGCCCCCCTTGCGATAGTTTGCGTTCATGGATGTGCAAAAGTCTTTGGCTAGGACGGCAATGATGCTTTGAATCATGGGTAGGTTGTGAGCGTCGGATAGGGATTTGACGAGTTGTTCTATTTCGAGGGCAGCGTTTTTTCGTTTTTCGTAGCTTCGGTCACCTAGGGATCTTTGAACTAGGGGTGGAAGGGGCGATTCTACGGAGACTAGGACGGGGCCTGTGGATTTGGAAAGGGGTGGAAGGGATTGTTGTTGGGGTATGGCGTGGTGGTGATGATGCTGTTGTGAATTGGAGGATGACGATGAGAGAGAGTATTGAATATTCGGGGTTTTAGGTGGTGTTGGTGGTGGAGGGAGCGCGGGGATGGGTTTGGATGCTCTTGTTGGCGAATTCTGTTGCGGGGTGCTGGTAGGTATAGATGTCAATGAAGTTGTGTGATTTTCCCTGCGTTGTTCAGGGACAGTTTGAGATGATGGGGCATTCGTCAATGTTTGTGCAGTCTTTTGTTGATCTTCCAGCGGTGGTTGTTTTTGTTGTTGCTGCTGCAAACGTTGCTGCTGCACCAACTGCCTCGTGTTAGTGATAGGCTGGTGCGGCTGTGGCTGACGAGGTGCCACTCTAGTAGAATCGTTGACAGCAACATTTCCATTCCCATCTTTCGACGATGACGCCGCGAGAAGCAAGCGACGCCTCGCCGCAGTGATCCCGCTGGAAGCAATTGAAGATGCCGTCGATCCCGAAGACGACTCCGAATTATTCCTCGCATGCCCCTGCGGTTGTTGTTGCGGCTGTGGGCTCACTGTCGTCGGCTGCAACGAATGGCTCTGTTGTTGTTGCTGTTGTTGCTGCTGTTGTTGTTGTTGCTGCGCCAAATTCTGAGCGCTCGCCTGCTGAAATTGTTTCACCCTCTGCAGTCGCTGACGATGACGCTGCGTTCGTTCGCGACGTAGCCTTTCGGCACGAGAGGAGGACGAGCTCGAGCCGGCGTCAGAATTGCTGTCCTCGGCGCTGGTGTCGTCGTCAGAGGTGAGGTCGTTGTAGTTGTTGGACGAGTTCATGGTTGCTGTAGAGTGACCGTCTGGGGCTCACGGTGGCATGTGGCAGTGGCGTGGAGAGGGGTGGCAGCATTGGGCGGTTGCATGGTGGCCCGTCAGAACGGAATGTGGGGCATGTTCAGCGTACAACATGGTCCTACCATATAATACGTATGGTATAATTATACTACAATGTACAATACCGTACTATCCATGAATGACGGCATTGCACGTGGGCAAAGCATCGTAAAAATCAGAGATCTGGATGGTTACCAAAATCAACAATTCTCGCGACCATCGCGGTCATTAGGATAATATGAAGACACCACGATGAAACTTTTAGCTTTTCGTAGGGACAGGTACGGTGTCAGTTACACATGACTTTCGCAGATGTGACCTTTCTGCATGACCTCCCGGGGTTTTCACGAATTATTTCCACTCTGTTTCAAACAATATATTATAAGATTATTATATATATATGGTACAATACCATACAAGCCATGATATATAATAATGAACATGAATTGCTTTTTGCAACCCTGACAACACTCTTTGTCCTATCTTCTACAAACAATGGCAAGCGCCTTTGATCCCTTCGCCAACGCCACGAAAGAGGACGACCCGCTCTCCATATTCGAATCCACCAATGACCCAGTAAGACCATCGAATGTCGAAGAAACCACTGCCAAGGAGAAGGAAGATACGGTCATTCCACTATGCGAATTCGACTCTGCCGCAAGACCTTCGAGTCACGATAAAGACGATAGCAATTATGCACATGAACACAAGGAGGAGTACGGAGCGACACGCTACGAATCGGACGATGACGTCCAAGACCTATTGGACGTGGAGGGATGGAACACGCGTCGTCGCTCGTCCGAAGATGAAGTCGCTCCCTTGCAAGATCCCACCGATCGGGTTAGTTTGGCGGCAAGCGGAGGCATGTGGGGATATGCTTTGAATAATGGTGCGGCATCGAGTAGGAAGGAAGTTCATGCAGACGATATCGGGATTCATGGTGATGCTGGAGGTGATAATAAGGGAAACAGGAGCCGTCGTGGTTTGTTCCCGTGGGGACGTCGTGATAATGCAGTTCCATCGAACTATGCTGATTCCAACCATCACGAAGATTCTTACTCCAGCATTCCCCCCGATGGAATTGACGAAGCGGCACTGGCCTACGGAGAAGGTGGGATCACTGGAGATAATGACGTCTCTGATGCAGAACGAATTGTGAATGCTCAATTGGAAGAAGAGCAAGAGATGGATAACCAATTACGTCCTGGCGATCATATATACGTATGGCAGACATACGGGATTAACCCACGTGCGTATCAGAGACATGCGGTGGTTCTTAGTGTTATTCAGAAAGGAGAGGGGCCACTTAATTCGTCTCGACAAATGTCACTGGATAATACCTACGAGCCTTTGTCCTACAGCATTGACAGTTTATACCGAGAGTCCTCACGAGATGACGATATTGAAGTAACGGTTGTATCCTTCTATCACTTTCAGCGACACGCCTCTCATGGAGCAGCACTAGCTGCCGCAGCAGCAGGAAATCGTCGAGGCAAACGTACAGGATGCAAGACCCAACTCCTCTACGACTTTATTGGCGAAGATGGCATCAAGAGGAAGAAACCAGTACACAAGGTTCGATATGGACGCCAAGTCAAACGAGGAATACTAAATCAAAAAGCCAGTGTGGGGACGGCATTGAAGAAGGATCAAGTCGGGTTGATCTTGGCACGTGTTCACTATTTGTTAGATCATCCAGATCATTTGCCTGATCATAATGCCCTCTCGGCCAATGGAGAGTGTGCGGCCATGTGGTGTGTCACCGGACGTTGGTGCACACTTCAAGGTGCCAGTATTTTGCAAATAACTTGTGTTGGCCAGGCAGGTGGAGCGCTTGTGGCGGGAGGCATTTTGAGTAACCTGACCGTGTTGGTTCCGATGCCTGGGTTGTGGGGTATGGCAGGTTGGTGGTGGTATGTTCCTGCAACGGTGGCGTATCCTTTTTTAGTGCCCATGCTGGTGGCGCTAGGTATGTGTAGTTTAGTGCCGTTGGAAATTTTGAGACGGAACCGTATCAAATGGAGAGGCATTACTGATGGTTTGAATCATGAATTTTGGTCCCACGCTAGTGATGAGGTCAAGGAAGAGTATTTTGGTGTCATGGCGACCGCCGAGAAGGAAGCGGAAATGAGAAGTTTCTTTGGGGTCAGGGAAGGCGAGGCAAGTGCAGACGATGCAAAATACATGCCCGTCAGTGGAACTCCCGCGGTAATGGACGATAGTGATGACGAAGAAGATGAGGCATTAGCAATGCAAAATATGGAACGAAATTGCCAAAGCATGGCTGCTGATATGAATGTTGACTTGTCGGGGAAGCCGCCTACTCGGAACAATGGAAATGCTTGGGGTAGTTTCGTCGGGAGCTTCAGACGCAAAGATGCCGGTTCAGATGCAATGAGAGACTGGGAGGATACTGGCAAGAGCAATGAGCGGGAAGGTATCATCTCTTAGTTTAAACTGTGAATATTCTACTACATCGATCACCCAAATTTTGTAAATCAAAACAAAAAGCACATAATGGAGTATCAAATGATGACAATATCTCAAAACATCTATTTCTTCCTGGTATTCACTGTCTTGCTCTTTGATACACGACTTGGCAACTCACCTTGGTGAGAGTAGTGGCAACTGTAGGAACTCTGCTCCCACATCATCTCGATTCACTAAGAAGGTGGATCCAATCAAGGGATGGGACTTGTCATTGAATGATAGGCACTTGAAAACTAAAAGTGATTAATTACCCATTCTTAGGTCTGACCAAACTCCTCGTCTTGATACTCTGCACTCCAAGAGAGGGGTGAGTTGAACAAACAGTTTGGTGTAGAATCTGCAGTGATTGGAGAGAGAGGGTGATTTGATGTTGAATGACAGAAACAAAATGATAAAAGAATTCACATTAACACAAAAGCTAGGTTCTTTGATTTGCTAACCATAGCTATTTTGCAAGAAGTGATTGTGTGGTGATGGTGGTGGTATTGGCAGTGTTGAGGAGAAACTTTGATTGTTGGCTTGGATTTTTCCAGTTCTACATCAAAACAGGGTGCCGTGCTGGTTGAGGTTCTGGAAGATGACAAAAATGAAAATTACAAGAACATGATGAGACAAAAGTAATTTTTTTCTGTGCTCTTTCAACTTGCTTTATTTTGACTAAGAAATGATTACAATGTACACAACATTTTGTGATAATTGTAGTCTAGTATGTTGTAAATTACTGAATTGGTTACTGTCCCTAAGAGGCAGTAACAGGTAGCCAAAAAAGTAACTTTTTCAGTAACTTATTAAGTTACTGAAAAAGTCTGTAAAGGTTACTGTCACATCAGTTGTGACTTGTACTGATCTCTAAGCAGTAACTTGCTGTCAGATTACTGTGGAGACAGTAATCTTGTCAGATTA
>JALLPC010000056.1:0-19404 GCA_036940045.1 Stephanocyclus meneghinianus | reverse complement strand
AATATTCTTTCACTTGCTCTGATGAATAAGTCCGGTCAAATTATATTTGTCAGTGCAGAAGGGAATTCTTTTGCTGTGCCTGTGCCAGAATCAAACCTCTTGGAGTTTGAGTCTACAGAAGGACTTTTCTACGATGATTTGGATGGTGGTCCCAAAACTCTTACCACCCAAACACCTGAGAAGTATTCATGTGTAACAACTGTGAAACTTTTTTCATCAGATCAAAGGCAAAGAAAGCTTGTGATCGATTAGAAATGGTTGGGTTCCCATCCCATCATGATTAGAGCAATGGTACATCTACCCATGATAAAGAACTGCCCACTAACTACTGACAACATTAAAATTGCACTAGACATCTTCCGTCTAGACACGTCCAAAGTCTGAAAGGGAAAACCATGCAAAAGGCATCTCCACTAGTGGTTACAGATTACATTCAGGTTCCACAAGAGATCTATGAGCAAAACTCTGAGGTCATTGTTGTTGGAGACATAATGTTTGTCTCAGGGTTGACATTTTTGGTTACCGTTTCATGGGGTATTGACCTTGTCACATCTGAGCATCTCTCAGGTGTCTCTACAAATTCTCTCCATGATACAATAAATTGGGTCATTAAAGTATACAAACAAAAAGGACTGACAGTTTGCACTGCTTTTGACAATGGTCAATTTGAATGTATACATGACCACTTGGGGAATACCAACTTAAATGCTACGGCAGCTGCAGAGCATGCTACGGAGATAGAACATAAAATTAGGGTCATTAAGGAAAGACATTGTGCATTATCTACTTGGATGCCTTTTGCTGCTACCCCTGGTCGAATTATTGTTGAGTGCATTACCTTCATTGTCATGTGGTTGAATGCTTTTCCATCCAAGAATGGATGCTCTGAAGCATTTAGTCTGCGTACAATCATGATTAACACCATCCTAGATTGGAACCTTCATCAATCGCAGTGTCCATGAGTTAGAACAGGGTCTCACCGATGGGGACAATGGAAGAAATCAAGATATGGCAATGCACAGTTAGCTCGCAACCTAAGGGTGCACCAACAGAGAGATAACTCATATTGCTTTGGATTAGTCAGTATTGATTTTGAGAAACAGCCAAGGTACACAAGACAGTATGCTATGGCCTTGCAGACATTCACTCAGATATCTGGGTACCAATTTCATTATAGACATATATTGCATGCCACAGAGAAGATAATCGAGGAAGAGGACTTGGATAGTCTGATGTCCATTGCAACCAGTAAAGCCATGACAATTCTTGCAGATAAGATGCTGTCTCATGTTGGTGAAAAAGTTATGGATCAGTATGGACAACAGAAAGGTTTGAAAACATTTGAAGAGCAAGGAGTTGAGTCAGTACAGGCAGAATTATCTCAGATCCATATGCAAAATACATTCACGCCAACCAAGTTTGAGGATCTCAGCCCTGAACAGCGGAGAAAGGCAATTAAGACACTTATTTTTCTTGAGCAAAAGCATAGTGGCAAGGTCAAAAGCAGGTTCTGTGCTGTTGGACAAAAGCAGCGGGTAGATGTGAGCCAGGAAAACACTGCATCTCCCACTGTCATGACTGAATCTGTGTTGATTACAGCAGCTTTAGATGCTGAGGAAGAATGTGATGTTGCAGTCATAGACTTGCCAGGTGCATTCTTACATGCAGATATGGATGATTTAGTAGTCATTGTGTTACGAGGAGATTGGCAGAGTTGATGGCAGCAGTAGCTCCAGAGGTATAAAGGAAATATATCACCTATGGGAAGGATGGGAAGGCAGTTCTATATGTTACTATTCAAAAGGCCCTCGATGGGACCCTTAAGGCTGCCTTGCTGTGCATAGGTAACCTGGAGTTGGTGGTATAGTAACCTGAGGGGGCTGCTGGTCCTATTCTGGCTGGTGTTCTGTGGTATTTCATCATCATCATAGCCATAATATTTTAATTATTAAGTTTGCAAGAAAATAGAAACTTAAGCGTCATCATTGGCAGTGATTGTGTTCCATCAACGTGAATCTAGTAAAGGAAAATTCGCCAAAGTAATCTGTGCATCATACAAAATCTAATAGTGTGGTTAGACTGCCTTATTATCTCTCTTACCTTAACTACCAGAATTACTAAGAGTCCTCTGTGCTCTCTCAGCAAGTCCGTGACAAAACATAGTCATTGCTGATCAAAGGCGTCAGTTTGTGCAGCCTACAGCCCACCAGGGTGTAGTCGACAAATCACGAGGGCCTGGTTTTCAGTGGGTTAACGATGACTCAATAAACTAACAAAACTAGTTGTGGTGCCTATTACGATGGCTCGGCAGCGTTTATTCATCACACCTCCTTTCTCTGGTTTGTATGAGGGCATCTCTAAGTTTCGGTTCCGTCTTGTACTCGTATTTGGAGAAATCTACTGTGACCCCATATAACTACTGACTCAGGAGGAACTGATGTCATGTGTTCATTTCCATCTGGTACGGTCCATAAAGAGCTTATGCGCTGATTGCTTGAATATTCCAGATTCCAGATGTTTTCCCTTTACAATCGATGATAGAAAACGACCGCACTTGACTATAAAATATAGACAAAGACGACCCCGAGACTAGTACATATAAGCAGAGGAGGTTTGAAAGCGTGTTTCGAGAGGAATCCACATTCAATGGAAGCGCCATTTGCAATATGTTGGCCGCGCTCCTTTGTTGAAAGAAATTCAAATAACGGTGTATCTTGGACGACATAAGAGGATTATCTAGACCACAAGTGGCTGGCGCACTATCTCTCATCAATCTAACAAGTAACCATCTCTTGAATTCTCAGGAGAATAGCTGGCAATTTATTGGCTCTGGGGGGTGCAAGTTGTTTACTTGGCGTAAGGCGTTGCTGCATGTGATTACGTTGCCGCAGTTTTCATCGAACCAGGAAAAGAGGGGTGTCCGGAAGACTTTTCATCAGAAAGCTACATAAAACAGCATATATGCCTGGCAACTCTTGACATCATCCCAACTTCGAGGAGACACACTTTCATCCGAAGTTAAAACCCATTTGCTGTCGTCAGTCCAATCACTTCTTCTATACGTTCGATAATGGCCCCCAAAGGCGCCGCCTTGATGTTCGATCACACTCATTAGTTTGTACAACAGTTTGTCTTTGATTGTTGCATTCTTTGACGCACATTGCTCTTGCTCAAACGAATTGTCTGCATAAGCATAATAATCCGATACATCCAACACTTCGGAGAATTCTACATGACGTCTTATTTTCACCATTTGTTGACTTCTGTAATCATACTGTCTCCTCTGCGCGTGTATGCATAGTACTTTGGGTGGACGAATAATGAGAGTGGCCTTCAATGCATCTCCCCTGATCGGTTTTAGCCGAGGCAATGATGACGTGTCCGATCCTTGAATCAGTTCAAACTCCTCCATCGAAAACTCGCTATGGTCCCTGATTTCTTCGTCGGCATCAGGATCCAGAGTGTGGAGCCAAGCTGCTCTCACTTTGATTCGGTGCGTCTCTTCGATAAGCCCAAGTATGTCCTCGTTGCCGCACCTACTAGATTGCTGCTTTGCCATGGCACTCCCTCGATTGCGCCGTTGTATACTTGCAATGGCGCTCGTCAACATCAACTCTTCTTCTTCCAATTCTTGCAATTGTTTCCGTATTGCGCAAGAGAGACACAAGACGTCAGAGACCCGTTCGGCGGTGTGAAATCCTCCATATTCAATGGAAAGAGAATGGTCTAGACTTCCAGGCGAATTGTTTGCAACAGGGAGGGACAGGGCTACAAACGGAGTGCTACGAACTGGTCTTATGTGATGACATGTGGAGCACTTGATGGTGGAACCTATCCATCCATTAAAGGGAAACTCTTGTATTGTGGAGCTTTCAGGCAACTCCGATAGACCAATACTGTTTGAAAAAGGAGTTGATTGAAGAATTTTGTCGCTGGAGTAATGTTGGGCATTTTGACAGAAAAAAGTTTGTTCGTAAACAATATCTTCGAGTTTCTTTTCTTCTTGATATTTGTACCCGTCATTATTCGACCAGTCGACGGCACTGTCATGTTCCCCCTTCTTGGAAATGTGAGGACCTTGACTATTACTGAGACCACTCTGTANCATGTCGGGCCGACATTCCCGACATTTTCCCGACATGTCTGCATGTCGCCGGACGACATGTCGTTTGGGGGGTCCGGCGACACGACACCACGCCGACATTTCCAACTAAGCTAGCCATTTCTTTTGGCAGAACACAGAATTCTTTCTGACACCAGAATTCTTTTGTTCTTGTCATTGGTCTTGCCACTCCACGAGACTTTCTTGCTTGCATGCATGGTTTCGTTGTTTGTTGCATACATTTTAGCGTAGACAAAAGATAATCATAATTTTCTTTTTCATCAACTTGTCTATTAGATTATCACTTCTATGCTACTCAGCACATCTCATCACCAAGGTATGTTCCGTTGACTGGGACAACGACAGAACATTGCAAGTCTTTCAAATCACATGTAATCCTACCTGTGCACATTTCTGTCGTTGTTTCAATCTGTGAACTTTAGAGTTTCACAGAATTTTTACGACAAAAACCTCCTTCCACTTTGAAAGAATCATCGTCTTCTTGCGAAGACATTTCTAAACAATTACACTCGCCAGTATTCATCGCTTTACCTCGCAAAGCATCGGATGCCAGACAATATTCTCCATACATTGCATAGTGAATAGAGATGTTGGATGGTGGCCTAGACAGAAAAATAACATTATCACATAAAACCGAGAGTGAATGATTTACAGGAATAAATTAAGATCTTACCCGTGCTTTCCAGCGATATCCAAACGGTTCACACACCACGCAGACAGAGAATGATCCATCGCTTGACTATTGGAAATATATTGAGAGTTTTAGGATGTGGTCGGCTGTAGAGCTGAATGAATTCGACACGAACATAATTGATGTTGAATTTCATGATTCGCCATGCTAGCTCGATCGATATCACGTAGATTTACCCTCAAATGGTCGAGAGATAGAAGTTCGTCTTCGCAGATCCATATTGTGTTGAGATTGTATCGGATGGTATGGGCTGTAATATTGCACATGGTATCGTCATGTAAATACGTCAATAATGAATTCGGATAATGTCATTGAAAAGAATGATTGATTTGTCGTGATTGTTGTGCTCACGTTTCCAAAAGAGTAAAGGCGCCGTGACAAACGTATGCCTTTCCCAGGTGGCACCCTGGACAAGAGTCTAAAAGCCTTCTTCATTTTCTCTACAGCGGTAGGCTATGTAATCATCCGTCGACAATAAAGTCTTCAAGATCAACAAATGCATCATCAACATTGTATATCTCTCCAGGCGCGGCCGCAAAGTCTTCGTCGTCGAGCGTAAGCCAATCATCGATTGTTTCGTTTCTACTTCGCAGAGTCATCCTTCGACGTGACTTCCTCGAGGGCACAAATCCACGGTATGGACGTTTTCTCCCCTGAAAAGATACAGCATCATCTTCTTCAACGGGTTCTGCTTCATCATCCGAGAGCAGTTCGCCATATGTTTCGATCGTCCTCATTGAAGATTTTCTTGCTCGGATAATTTGAATGCAATCCTCAAGGAGTTCATAGAAGGACTCATCAGCAACGGCATTGGGCGTGCAACTAGAAGCCATCTCGTTCAAAATGCACATTCGATCGTTGCTGTCTCCATTATTTCTTTCCTTGATGTCTTCAATAATCATGCTAAGGTTTTTCAGCTCCGCTTCAATGATTTCTAACCTGTAGATTATTTTTGGAAGTCGATGAAGTACAGGGTAATTTCCCACTTTTTCTGTAGTGATAGGCACGGATGTGCCGACAATTTTGGTCTCTGCAGCAAGCCAACGGATGGGACCAGTGATGAACTCATGCTTAATACTTTGTGAGACGATTGACGAGAAGCAACCTAAAACACACGAAAGTGATGATAGCAGTCTCGAGTTCTCTGGTCGTGATGAATTTTTGAGGTAACCGATAACTGTTTTGATCGAGGTGTTGATTGCTATCGACATTTTCTCGAGACACGAACATAAATTAGATTTTCCATGATGAGACAGAAACTGAGCCGGAACTGTCCCGGAGTCAGTCGCGATTGCCTGCCCATTCATCTGTTCATTGTTGAAACCTTTAGCATCACTGAATGTCTTTTCAGCGGAAGTATTGTCATCTGGTCTTTGGATGTCCTCAAACATCTTGCAAATCGTAGTATGCAAGATTTGAAAGTCTGATATTCTATGTTTTGCGAATACTATCTGATCGGTGCTGTTT
The DNA here is from genome assembly GCA_036940045.1 of Stephanocyclus meneghinianus. Lineage (NCBI taxonomy): Eukaryota > Bacillariophyta > Thalassiosirophyceae > Thalassiosirales > Thalassiosiraceae > Stephanocyclus > Stephanocyclus meneghinianus. Next base: position 13,123 of record JALLPC010000056.1, on the reverse strand, counting down.
CTGGAAACTTGACGTCGCTTCTGATCAGTGGCCATAGAAGATTTGTTGGATTCGTTCCAAAACGTCGACATGGCTGCTAATGCAACGTTGTATGACCAGATCACTACATCAGGTGATGCGAAATTGGGCTTTGCCAATAATGTGATAGGGCAATGTGGGCCATCTAACGGCTTTGTTATTGCGTTTTCTGCAGTGCCTGATCCCCTTGCATTACCTTCATCATCTATTTGATCTGTATCTGTATTAGTGTTTTGTTGAGGATCAATCAGATAAACACTGGACCTGTTCAGCAAAATTACACACGGCAAAAGGTGCATATTACTTTCTATGCGCTGGCCCAGAGTACGCTCGATTTTTCGCACCAACTCTGGCAACCGATCGACGCATATTTTTAGTGTCGCCTTGACAAGGATCGCCTCCTTCAAAGAGTACTCGCAGAATATATTCCAAATCACACTTGTCACATCGTATAGAGCAAGGAAACTTGGTATGCATTCATAAAGGGAGTCGGCTGACATCATGTCGATAGTTGCGGCAACATTGTTTATGCATCCTTCTATTGCCTCAACATAAAGTAAAAACAGGCTCTTCCTCATACCACCACTTTTACCAAGGAATCCATTATACAAGTCTTGGCCTAATTTGCGTAATGATTGAATGAATAAACTGAGTATCGAGCTTTTCTGAGCCGACGACAGTAGTTTTTGGAACCCTGAAGTTGAAGCACGGCATAATGAAAAGAGAACTGATGTTCTTATAAAATGAATTTCTTCGTCCAAAGTGTCATGGGAGGACACCGAAGTAAAGGAAAATGTGGACTCATCAACGCCAGATGCAGCTATTAAGTCGTCAACCGATGATTTTGGCGCCCAACCACCGGCATCATTGTATTTATCTAAAACCAATGATATCAGAGCACGTGACGAATCTTCGTCTGCAATCGAACAGTAAAGCTTCCACAACGTCTCATAAAGACGTTCGTTGAAGGTACAATCAGCTCTGGATGAGGTCAAACGTTTGCAAAAGTCTAATGCGTGCTTTATCGTGATTTCTAGCTGCGCGAGAATCGATTTATCTTCGTTTGTTTTGAGGAGCAGTTGTAAATGTCTCGAATACATATCAATAAGATAACACATTTTGTTGCACCCAAGTGAAACCGGTAAATTGTTTGATTTTTCCACTGATTGCCTCTTCTCCCAGAGCATGTTTATACCGAGTATCAGTTCTGAGTCCGCTGACAAAGTAAGTTCACTAATTTTTTCTTTCTCTTCTTTCCCCATAGTTTGACAGTTTTCGACATCATTATTTGATGACAACTCCTCGCTGAGTAGCATCTCGACGAAGAAGTCGCACAACGAGGAAACAACACGCTCGAAGACAATGCTTTGTTGGACTCCCTCCATCTCGAAGTTTGAAACCCGTGGAACATGCATCTTTGTTTTGTCATTTCTATTGATCCAATCAGGAAGACGACAATGGCTTTGAGGAGAAGCGCCAGACCTTTTACAATAGCAAAAACGCTCCGAATCCACGAGATACTGCTTAACTGCTTCAGCGCAGGACGTGTTAATACATTCAGAAAAGTTTGTTTTGGCGTCAAAAATTGACGCAGATCCTTTCATAAACACAGTGAGCAGTATATTGTCGACGCCAGCTTCGTCAGAGCTCACGAATCCACTCATTAATGCACCGATACTATTTTCAACAGGTTCAAAGACATCTTGATCTTTGTGGAGCAGAGTGCTGAGCAGTTGTGACTTGACAACTCTTTTCGGCAAGTTGCTACTTGAGTCTACTAAATCGCACAATGAGTTTGCTAGCCGGAGAAGCCCTACCAAATCAAAGTTCGGCGTCAACGACAGACTTTCGAGTGAGAAGGCAACGTCTGCGCGCAGGACAGCACGAAACCCCTTGGAAGCGTTTTCGTTCATTTCTAGTTCGAAACACTTCAACAATCGAACGTACGATGCTCGCAGTAGACGCTGAGATGTCCACACAGATATCTTCGACAACACAGCCGACCTGTTTAGTTCAGCAAGTATCCAAGATGCAACCTTCATAGAAAACGAGGGCGAACATGACACAATCCAATCAGTCAGGATCATCAACGCCTCGCAGCCAGAGTCGTCAAGCATTGAGCTTTGTGCTGGTTGATAATTTTCAATTAACATGCATAAACAAGCCACGGCGAAATACAAACCATCCCTTTTTGCTCCTAGAGTACATGGCATGGATTGAAAAACAGAAGTCAACATCACTGATGAATGAATATCAGACCCCACCGATGTGAAACTTCGCATATGCTTCTTGGCCATAGTTAGAAGGCAATCTCTACATGATGGAATCGAAACCAAAGATCGGGCGATTTGCAATACTGTCCCATATGACAAAGGCGTGACTTCGTTTGGCGCAAAAAATCTATCATAATTCTGCCCCTTGGAAACGACTGGTCTCGAGAGTAGACTGCACAGAGGCTGAAACACAGACATATCGTGTTTTTGCCTATCCTTCTTTCGGCGAAAAACTTCGATTGAAGAAGTCACTCCATCCCTGGCGGCTATGGACCATACGAGTGTAGAAATGATGACTAAGTAAGATTCATCACAACACTCTTTCAAAGCGGACTCTAGAAGACCATCATATAAAAACCGAACTATGTCTTTCTGAGAGGATGGAACTTCACAGAATATAACAATAATGATGACCGCTGCCAGCGCAAAACTATCCGAGATGATGGACTTTTCTGTTTTGTGACTTCTTACTCTTGATTCAACAGCGAGCTTTGACGTATCGTTAAGAAGCATGATTGCAGCATCAAGCCACGTCCGCGAATTATCAGCAACAAACGATTCCATCGAACTCGACGTTCGTGCAGATAAACTTAGGCCATACGTCAGACTTGAATAGACAAAACTTCTATACGAGGATAAAGTTCGGAGACCGAGTTCATATCGGTATGTTGTCGATTCATCGCCCATATTAGCATATCGACGAATGAACGATCCATTTCCATCATAGTAAGAGCATTTCAGAACCTCGTATGCAGCCGTCGGTGATCCGTCGCATGTTCTCGCATCAGAGCAAGTCGGACACGCACCTGCTTCTATCCCAGACAAGCTTAGGAGTACTTTCAGAGCAATACCAAACTCATCATCCACTCTTTTCCCAGATGCGCTTCTTTCTTCGAGAACCTCTGCCTTTCTATGTAAAATGTCTGATGCTATACGGAAAATATACCGTGGCCCAAACCCCGTTCCATTATTTTTTAATGAATATGACACATTTGATGCTCTTGCTCGCATCATAAGAAGAACAACTCCTGCAACAGCAAATACTGGAGTAGAGGTTGTAGAAGAGCCATTGACATCTGCTGCTCCAATGGCTGATGCATTTTGGTTACATGAAGGACAGCATTCACTGGTGCATGCATTTAGTATAGACCGTATGGATGACACTGAAGCTCCTGTAAATGTTGGTAGAAGCACATGTGCTTCGATAGTGCTAAGAATTGCCATCCGATCCATATCAGAATGATTCTTTCGCCAATTCAACTGTGGAGTCAAAGTCGTTACTATGGCGGCATGATACGAACGAAGAAGCAGTGACTCCCAACTAGGATTTGACGCACTCTGCTTCGTGTTTGCAGTACAAGTAATCATACGAAAAATACATCGTATCAGTGCAGGATAGTCAGAATGTGGGATGATGTGAAGGCTTTCATCAGATTTCGCCTCCTCCCTCCATCGACGGCATTTCTTAATCGAGTTGATTTCGCAATATTTCTCGTCTGCGCAGCAAGTTATACTGGAAGAAATGGCCTCATTCAGAGCATGCCTCAAACAACTCCAGTACGTGGCAGCACCTTTCTCGATTGTTGGAACGGTTGCCGACATGCGACTTGAGCCAATGTCGTCAATAGCTAATGCCAGTATTGGCAGGACTGCTTCGGCTCTCATTGGCCTACCTGAATTTCTATCGTTTTGCGCGTGACATGTAAAAAGGGTTGCCATAAGTTTGTCACTGACGCATATATGAATATCAGAATTGTCATGTCGTTGTTCTGATTCATTTCCTTTACGACTGATGTCATCCATGTCTTCTATTTGTAAGTCAGTAGCCGTTCCAATTGTAAATCTTGAAATGTGTTTGTTGTTTTCTTCACCAGTAAACTCATCGTAGATTCCATCACGAATATCATCTAATGCATCTGCGGCAGCCAAAATGACAGGTATCAATTCCAGCGGCAATAGATAGGAATGCTGACGACGCATTTTCATCCTGTTCGATGTATCGGTGAATTTGTTATTCTCCAAACTACTGTTGGAAGTTGAAAGGAGAGGGGCGATGATAGCTTGTCCCAATTGCAAAAGACGTGTCGATGTCTGATTTATAAATTGAAGTCTCTCTTCAGCACCATTTAAGGCAGATGGCATTGATAGTGCGTGGGATAGAAGAAAGGAACGAATTTCTCCAATTATTGCCAATTCTTCTCCATGACTCATGACAGGTTTGCTGATGTGGCTCGATTCTGACGAGAATTGAAGCGACTCGACGGCTGCTCTTGCCGCTTTCCTTGTTTATTAGTCAAGACGCGTCAATAATAACAAGTTCAACGAATTGTGGAATAAGACTAAGTCGTCGACAGGATACCAATACAGGAAAATCTGAAAATTGTACATCATCCTGCTGTCAGCACATAATTTCCAATTCTCATCTTCCACGGAAAGTACATTTATCAACGCAATGAAAAATTCATGTGCATCCTGCTGTTCCGACGTCCCCGCCATCGTTTGGTTGGAACGAGATCTGAATTGAGAATGGTTTCGGGCCACAATGTCCATGACTCTCTGGGGAGATCCCCATTTCAGCAACGGATTTGAAGAGGGCACTGTGAACGCTGATAGCATAGTAGGAACAAGATTTCGTTTTGTTGATCGAACGCCTTCTGTTAATTCGTGCCCATTGATGTACTGGATTGTTCGGTAAAGTTCAAAAGTAAGACTGTTGGCATGGACATCATGTCGCTGCCGCTGCTCCAAGTAGGCACACAAGGGGTAGAGAGACGCCAAGGCTTGGAATACAGAGTTTGCATAGCAGGTCTGCCCACTGTTTCTCAAGCCTTTTATGGAAATAATGGAGGGCTCTTTTGCCAGCACGTTCCTTGCTATGCTGACATTGACTGCAGCATGCTCAGTTCTTCGGCTCGTTGATTGAAAAGGACCTGCGTCTGAGATTGATGCAATCTCAAGTCCTCTCACATCAGCGCTTCGTTCTGGGATTTCCCCCCGACTTTTACGATGTACCGATGTGGATGCCGCATGGCCGATAAGAGGGAGATGCCACGTGGAAGGGAGAAAGGAACGAAGCATCAAACCAAGCCCGACACCCGCCACATCGGAAGCAAGAAGCAACGCGAAGGACACGACGTTATCGCTCGACGCGTGGCCTCCCTTTGCGTCTTGGTTTTTGTTTCCGAGGAGAACCATTGGGATTCAGTTATTTACTAGTGGTTCCGTCGTCTCAAGTTTAGGGCCTAGTTGGTGCAGTGACGCGGTGATGGATAGTGATTGTGCGGGTACAACACGCCGCTGTCAAATCACGCAATCGACGCNGAAATCGAAGACATGTTTATATCCATAGACGAAACACGAAATAGCGCTTTTAGCACGAGGGGTGCCCTCACAGACAAATCATATGTCATGATTTCTCCTTCTGAAAGTGTACCATGAGGACCGAAATTCTGCCCCAATAGATTGTAGAAAACACGAAGCAAGGCGACAACTCTTGGCTTGTCTTCGACTGTCGTCGGCATCGGAGGCTGTTTTGCCTTCGTGCCGACGACAGCCTGTGTTACATCGAGAAGCGAAGCGAGCATGGCGTCATCTCCTTGTTCGATGGCTTCACAAACGCTCAAAGCCAATTTGTATAGCGACATGTCAGCGATGGCATCGATCCCGTTTTGACTGCTTCCGCCGTCGGCATCGCCACCGTCTGATGTCGTTGTCATGTCAGCGGTTTGGTCATTGGAAATAGTGGAGACATGGCTCGTGATAGCTAAGACGATCGCCGTAGTCAAGAAGTCAGTGGCAAAGCATGTCCTCCTGCTTTGCTGTGCTGCTGGTTTTATGAATGTGTGTGCGCGGGAGTTGCGAGATCTGGGTAGTTTTTCCCAGCAAAAAATGATGGTTTTGCCCACGTTGACAACTTCGCATCACGGGCACTAAAAAAATGGTACCATATGGTACGATACTAAGATGGAGACGAAGTTCTCGGCAATGACTCATGGTGTAATATGGACTTCTGCGATAAAAATGCCATGTCATCATGATTGCGAACTCTTTTCACAGAAGAGATATGTACGGGGGATCACATCATTCGCTACGAGTCGGAACATATTTTCTGAGCAGAATTTGCAATAATTCCTGTGCTTCCTTTGCTTCCGCTCCATTGGATATATGTAATAGTAGTGTTCTTCCCAGAAGAACTTCGAACATCATCAACTACCAAATGTACATTTTTAACTTATTACATAACCAGCATTCGCTGCAAGCTTTTTTGCAGCTTGCACATTATATGAAATTTGTAGTAAAAGTGGCTTAAAAAAGAGGGTCTGTCAATGTGAACTTAACATGAAATTTTGTGATACAGTAAAACAATATGACAATGATGAGGTGACACAGTGCTGCAACATACCCCATGACCACAATAACAACATAAAAACAATTCTACAAAAAACAAAGTCAGCCAAGCTACACCCTGAAAACAATGCTATCATCAATAAGCACTACTGAAAGATGACCACCATAATGCCCAGCAAATGTAGTGACATTGCTCCAAACACCCTCTATCACACCACTACATTGATGATGAAAGATACCACATTCAAAACATCTGTAACAATCACAATCACATGATTACAACGGTGAAAAAATTACACAACATTAACATACCTACTTACATCTTCAAAACAATACTCCCATTAATAAGTACCAGTGAAAGAAGGCCAACACAATGCCCAGCAAATGTTGTGGCATTGTTCCAAACACCCTCTTTCACACCACTACATTGGGGATATGCAATACCACATTCAAAACACTTGTCAAGTGACTGGAATGGTGCCAAATTTTACACAAGAACAACATACTTACCTACATATTCAGAACAACACTACCATCAAGAAGTACTGCTGATAGAAGGCTAACAAATGACCTGAGCCAACAGTTAGAAGAATTTTTAATTCATGTAAATAGGAAATTATTTTCCAGATGATTGGAAGTTATTTTTATGAGCTATTGAAATGATTGAAACTGAGGACTACAGAATTTCATTCTCCTATATTCATCATGTACGTTACATGATAATTGATTTTTTGGCTTACTGGTACCCTGTTGGATTCTGGTGTACCAATCAGGATCTTGATGCACCTGATCAGGCTGTACTTTTGATCTTGCCAAAGGGTCTGGTGAGACTCCCTGGTCTTGTTCAAGGATCTTGTCAAATGTTTAGTGGGATTCTTCCCTCAGTGGTAAGAATTCATTTGTGGGTGAATGTATGCCCTGACCTTGGGGCATGATATGGGCAGGAATCCCCGAGAGAATCCTTGGCTCATGTCACTTGCCTCCACAAATGGAGCAATGAGGTGTAAATGCACAAAAAAAGTAAAAACCTCCTCAGTACAGGTAACCTCAGGTAGGAAAAAGATGGTGTGCATATGACACGGTGTAAGTGTTTTCTTGGAGGGAGGGGGAGTGATGCACATTGTGTCCTAATTTTAGTCAAAATTTGATGCAACTCTCCTAATATTCAATCTCTCAGATTTAGTTCCGCATTGAACCCTTGTGCTGTCATTTGTATGAACTGACATGGCAGTCCAAGGATCACTTTCATATTGGCTTTCTGTTTTATGGAGAATACCTTCTTCTCACAGCAATACTTTGCCACCAGGTTGATAATCCTAGTTTATAAGGGCATTACTTTCCCTTTTTGTGTTTCTGTCTTTTTGTTGTTGTCTGTATTCCCATATTTTTGACTACTCCACAAGAAATGGGATGTCAAACAACATATCCCTTCCAAAAGTACCTGGTGAGGTTTTAAGTACTGCATGATAGGTAGAGCAAAAGGTCCATGATGCATTGGCGAGAAAGGCATCAATGTCACTCTCAGTGAGTGTCTTCTATGTCAATTTTGGTTGTGTGGAGCATTGCCATGATTGTTTGATGCACCCGCTTGAGTATTGCATTTGCTTGTAGGCTCTTGACACTGGTTGGCTTATGCTTCAGATCATATGAATGACAGGGGGATCGAAGTAAAGTTTGAACTCACTTCCTTTGTCATAGATCATGTATTGACTATGTGGGTGATGGCTAAACTAAGTCCTGTTCATGATTGTTTCTGCTGTAGCTGATGTCTTGTCAAAGCATCTTTTTGCGTCTTTATACTCATGGGAATATCAAGCTCAGATAGTTGTGACATTGACAACTCAACAATTTTAAACCAGCTTGTTGCTGGAGTGGTCATTGTAATGCTCGTTAAGTCAAATTTGTGCTTTGTCCTTACCGTTGATAGTGCATGGTCCTATGAGGTCCANTTACATCGAGAAGCGAAGCGAGAATGGCGTCATCTCCTTGTTCGATGGCTTCACAAACGCTCGAAGCAAATTTGGATAGCGACATGTCAGCGATGGCATCGTTTCCGTTTTGACTTGTTCCGCCGTCGTCATCGCCACCTTGTGATGTCGTTGTCATGTGAGCGGTTTGATCATTGGAAATAGCGGAGACATGGCTTGTATGGTTAAGAAGATCGTCGCATGGTATTGTATGGTAGTCGAGAAAGCAGTGTCAAAGCATGTTGTCCTCCTCTGTTGCTGGTGATGCGGTGTGCGCGCGGGAGTTTGCTAGATATGGGTCGTTTCTGCCAGCAAGAAATGAGCTTAGTGGTTATGCCCACGTCGACACAGTTGCATCACGCAGCATGCGCACCAAAAAAATGAATAGAGAATATTGAATGGCAATGGCCTCGACCAAAAATAATGTTAAACTCCGCGCCCTTCTCGGCACAATGGCGAGGGAACTCCCAGGTAAGGAAGAGAAGGAACCGGGTTTTGTTGGCGATTCCACAAATTCCTATGTGAAAATGTTAAAAAATAGCGATTTACCGGTTCCTGCCAGTAAAAACACATTTTTCAAATAACGTGATGGGATATTGCAACGTGGGACAATTGTACACACCATGTTGTGAAGATTCAACATTGGACACTAGCATACACCGCATCCCATCCTCCGGCCATCCTCACAAACCATGGTCACCCCCAACAGGAAAACACGTCGGCCGGCATCAGTGACAATGACCTCGCCTCGCAGACAAAACGAAGAGGTCAAACGTCAAATCATCACACTGGCGTCCTGTGCTTTCTCTCTCTTTCTCATGGGAACATTCGTCTTGATGATCCAAATGCCCGATCCCGCCTCCATGCGACACGGCGTACACCACATCGTTCAATCCTCGTTGAGTCATTTCAAAACCTCCATCGCGGAAAAACGGAACGTCAAGGAAGGACAGAAATCGAAGCACGCCCCAAAGAAGCAGCAGGCCGCGACGGCCTTCCAGCCAAAATTACGCGAACAAGTCACACAATCCAAGCATAAACTGCGAGCCACCGAATCGGACTCGACATCGCCGCCGCGACTCATCCACATTTTAGAAACGCGATTCATGCAAAACCAACCGCGGTTGGTCGAATTGGCCAAGGCGCGCTTACACCTCTTTGCCACCATTTGTCTTCCAACTGTCATTAAACAAACCGTATGGGGCGAATTCGTTTGGGTCATCCGCACCGATCCAGATTTGGACGAAGGAATCCAACGGAATTTGGTATCCTTGTTGAAACGGAGCGGGGCATTGAAGGAGCTCGCCGTCGGCGATAAGAATGGAGAGCAGGACAAACGATCCTTGACTTACGTCGTGGGGAGCAATGACAATTACATTCTCGCCAATTCGACTACCTTCTCGAACGATGCGGTCAAGCCGTTCGACATACGGCATATGCTTACCAATATGATAGACAATCCGGAATCCGTCTTCGCCGGAAGGGTTTCATCGGCGCAGAGACTTTTGGATGAGATCAATTCCAAGAAATCGAATTTAGATCACGGGAACGATGACGATGTCATATTATGGACGAGATTGGATGCCGATGACGGGCTTAATTTGGGTTATATGGAATACATTCAAAGTCAGGCGGTTCGCTATTTTTTACCAGAGTATTATGGGAAAGATATTTTGGAAGAGCTCGTCGTTGACAGTACAGGCAAAGTGACCTTGTCGCAAAGTAATGGAGAGCAACATCTACAAGATGGACAAGTGAAAAGGAAGAATAATTATTCTCCTCCGAAATGGACGTACTGGTGTGCCGGCCGCAATATTGATTGGTTTATAACGGATGCAGTGCATGATCCTTCTCACAGAAATGGCACGGTGTTTCCAGTACAACATGTCAACGTATGGCGAGTCTTTATTCAATATCTCTTTTCTACACTACAACTTATCTGACTATTTTTCGTCTACCTCACATTATCTTATTGTTGTTTACTTCGCACGCAGTGTCACTCCAGGCGTCACGGTCGCACTGAGAGGATCATTCAATCCGATGGACGTACCGAGGTTAGATCACGACAGAATAATATCTTATTTACGCCCTCAGGGGCCAACAATATGCCATAGGTCCGGAATATCAATATTCGACGAAAGCAAAGACAACACAGATGCGCTGAACTCGGACAAAGAAGAACCAGACGATGGATCCTGTTTCCATATGGTTAATGCCTACTACTTTGCGGCGTTACGATCGCGGACGCCCACCAGTGCGGGAATGCTTGGCATAACTCCCACAGAGACACAGTTACAAATTGTTCAACGACAACCAATATTGACCTATGCTATGTGGGTCTTGATGGTGAGAGAGTTTGGCGTTTCGAACAAGTCACTCATTCGTGCAAACGACTATTTTGCTGAGCACGTATACGATATAGCCGAGGAGAATGCCAGGGGACAGTGTACTCAGGGACATTCGTGTAAGGTGAGCAAGCATTTGAATGTTGATTTTACATTTTTTTCACCGAGGAGTGTTCACTCTGACCTTTTTGTGTTCGCCAATTAGATATCAAGCAAAGATTTACTCCAGCAATATGCAGATTTAAAAAGCGAAATTAACGGAGGATTTGATATCGTTGATGGGTACGCCCTCTGCACAACAAGTAATCATAATGAAAAGGATCTTTCTTGATTTTGATCTTGCCATAGTTGAATCTCCAAGGTGCAGAGCCAGCCTCTTTTACTCCTTGAGGCACACACAGGGTGTCCAATCACGTGCCACGGCCCTGAACACAGAGAAGTTTGCAAGGCAACGAATGGTAGCTCGAAAGATTGCATTCTTTTAAGAGCCTTGCCGAGAATGTAACATCACCAATCTTTCAATCTTGAGTGAAGCCTGCCACTAATAATTTTATACGCCGAAGGATTCGAAAGTGTAATATCGTCACAAAAGAAAGGAAAGTTCTTCACCAACTTGTTCACTTTCTTTTACTCCTGTGATCTCCTTCAAGACAGCATTGTGATGGCAATTAATAAGAATGGTGTCATGTAAGCTGCATTATCAAATGTTACCAAAAAGTACATCCCAAATAGACGTACTTCTGAAATTAATCACTCCAGTCCCTTTTGTCCTTGCTGCTTGAATTTTTGTATCGATTCGCACACTGGTGCTCAATCTTGTCCCAAGATCATCAATGCTTTTTTTATGGGTTCATTTCTCTTAGGCTAACTGTCTATGAATGCACAATTGGGAGCTTGAATCATTTACTTGTGATCTGATTTCTCTTATACAACATGAATAGTGCTGCTGCTATTGTCTATTTGATTTGACCTAGTTCCTTGTTGATGGGTTCAGTAAATGTTCTTCTCCAAAACATCCTTTATAATTTCTTGCACCTTGTATCCTTCATCATCCTTTTGTTGGGAGTCTTCTTAAGCTGATCTTTGGACGATCCTAGTTAACAACTAATCAAATCTAGTTGTATCAATTTAGTTCTCTGTGTTATGATTTAATTTCTACAATTGCGTCATTCGGACTGTCTTGGGATCTTAATCTTGGATGAGTCTTGTGGGACATAAAGCATTATGTACTTCCCCCTCTCCGGGTTAGAGCAAATTTACTCACTAACAACTGCATCTTCTGGATTGTCTCATGGGCCAGGTTGCATACTTGTCATGCAGTGTTTATGCTGACATATTGTCCCTTGCAGGCAAAAATGCTTGGCAATCACTGGTGTGCTTCGCACCTTTCTTGGGGACAAAGTGACACTCTCCGGGGAAATCCTTGAAGGCGACACATGAAGTTGAAAAACAATTTCATCATCACAGTGAAACGTATTGGTCAGTGTCCCGGATTGGTTACTGGTCTCCCACTGGGCTAACACAGTCAGATTTTCTGTCCGTACGTGACAGTTGTCTCAATCCAAGACAAGTCATGCAAAACGATGACAATTAAAGTCAATCTCGTCAGCCTAGAAGAAATCAGGGAAGGAATTATGCACATTCTTTTTCAGCTTTTGCGGGCTCATCGTGTGTCAGGGGAGGTGCGCAAGTTTTGGTCTCATAATGTCATCCAGGGGGAAACCCACTACCCCATAATGGCTGGACAGGTAAGATTCAAAATCACAAATATGCTTCAACATACTCATGGTTGACTTATACATTGGTATATCCGTCAAATCAGATACTCTCTGGAGAGAGATCTTGCCGTGTTTCTTGTGCTCCATCTGCATGCACATTGGTTCAAAAGTGTTCCTTTTTGAGAAATTAAATCATGGGGTATGGCTTGGGATCACCCGGCCGCAGAAATGCGCCAGGAGGGCATAAGATTTGACGGTGGTAATGGGAGGCCCATGCCGCACACTGGATCCTATCTTGTTGTGGTGGGGACAGAACAAGCACTCGCTCCAAGCCATCATGGCAAGTGTGGCATTCTGCCACTGGATGAATGTACCTTTCCTGTGTTCCTCACAGAAGTCACCAATTTGTCCATCGTGGACACACCAAAGTAGACCACTATGGTGTTGGCACTGGA
>JALLPC010000055.1:0-19363 GCA_036940045.1 Stephanocyclus meneghinianus | reverse complement strand
ATTGATACAAAAAATATTCTAATCGCAGTACAAAACTGGTGTGTTCCTACACAAGATACTCAAAATGTATTTTCTGGTGGGAAAATATTTTTTATGATTTACTCGGAATGTCTCTCTGGTCTGTCTGTTGATAACTCTAATGAGGTAACTCTTCAATAGTATGCCTTTCTACACGCCCAGTCTTATATGTTGAAAGAAGATCGTACTGAAACACAACATCGAAGTGGTACTAGCATTTGGATTCTGTGCATGCGACGAATATGGGAGTTCAACATCATTAACAGATGGAAAAGAGATGGAGGATGAAGAAATATCTGTGTTGTTTGGTGGTGATGGGATATCAATGTCAAGGAATGAGAAAAATCCAAGGGGAATGGGTGTGCAAAAACACTGATACATTTTAACTGCTTCGTTAAAGGTTAAATCATGATTGGTACGAATGAAAATATAATCATTACATTCCATTCTGTATTTGAGCCATCATTTCAAACCACTGACGCAAAGCATCTCCCAATATTTCAGGAAGGGAAGCAATATCTTTGACCACCAAATAATACGGGAAAGGATAATCTTCAATGAAGTGTTTGATCTCTGGTTTCCCTTTAACAAATGAAACTTCTTTCATATTCAAAATGCTATCGTTGCTCTTGTCTGAGGGACCATTTGTGCCCTCCCCTTCTACAATGATCAACACCATCAGCATATTATTTTCTGACATTTGACGAATCAATCGACGCAGTTTGGATCGGCTGTCTCTTTCAATGCGGCCATCACTAATCATGAACACAAGTTGCATTGAAGAGGAAACACTGTCACCACTCTCAAGAGCAGAGATTGAGCTCTCGACACAAAGGGCAGTTCGGGTTCTCTTCTGACTAAAAGTGAAGTTGCGAACAACATTGACTCCAGATTCAGATGTGAATGGAAGATTGAATGGATGGATCAGTTTCATCTCTTCTCCAAAACTAGCCACGCCTAACTGACCGATTTCTAACTGACTCATGCCATTGGCTATTGTTGACAAGGCACGAAGGGCCATGTCGCCAGCTTGACTTTTTTGCATACTCTCTGAGTCATCCACTGCGATCAAGACTCGATAGTCTCTCTTGGCGGGCTTGGTCCGTCTAAGCCAAATCTTGTCTTTGCGATATCCACTTGCAATGTAGCCAATGATTCGTTTCATGTTGACTCGTTTTCCAGTGCGGTAGTCACCACGGAGCTTTGTTGCTACCAGTGGCTCCATCACCAATCGAAGCTTTTCACATAATCGCCTTGATAGATTGTTTGTTTCTGACTGTATAGTTTGCCAGTAAAGCCTTGCTTGTTGCATATCGCTTGTGTAGAATTCAGAAACTTCAACCTCTTCAATAAAATCATTGCATTCCTCTGTATCTTCCACATCAGGTGGTATATTACTGGAGCTCAACACATTCTCAAGTGAAAATTTCTTTTCATCATTCTCCCCGGGCATATTGACTTCTTCCCTTTCTACGGATTCCTCTTCTTGGATCTGTTCCTTTAGATCATCAAACTGAGATTGAGCTTGATGCTCTTCGGGGTGCTTTCGCATTGACTCTGACCGAGATGACTTTGATTGGTGACATAATGACTCATGATTGCAGTCTTCCATTTCAACATCAATTTTGTCTTTCGGTTCGTTTCGCTGAAATTCATCATCAGTGTTATCTTTCAATTGCATTGCCTGGTCCTCCTCAGCCATCCCAAGCACCTGACCACTGCTTTCTTCCTTCTCCTTGGTGTATTCAAACACTCCATCTTGATCTATACTTTCTTGCTGATTGGGATGTTGACCACTGGAATCTACAGGAGGATCAAATTCTTGAGTTTCCATGGTATCTTGCACCATATCTAGCTTTTTGTGCCAAAACTTTTCTGCATCACCCGGACTGCGTAATGGATTCGGAACTTCCTGAAATTCATGGTTGTATTCCATCTGTTGCTCGCTGGCTTGTCCAGGCTTCCACGCCCCATCACTACCATTTCCTCTGTTGCCTTTTGATGATTGCCCGGAGTTTTCATCCGCACCACCAGAATCTTCTTTGGTCGTGCCATTATCCATTTCAGCTTCCTTGCATTCGTCATCTTTTTCTTGTACGGCATCTTGTCCATCAGGTGCTGCAACACCATGCAGTTCCTCTTCAGAATCAAGGTTGCTCTTTGGTGGAGGCTCGGCGTTTAGGCCATTTGTATCTTGATTACTTTCGTCGTCCTGTTCATCTTGATCTATGTCGTCAATTTGGTTGGCACTGTTTCCACCCTGGCCTGACGCATCAAGGGGCTCAGATTGCTCGGATTCCTCTTCACCTGTATGTTTCTCTACCTCAGTGTCATCATTTTTGATTTCATCGGGAGGAAGAGAATCATGTGTATCATCCAAAACACTGGTGTTATCCTCGTCGTCAACAGGTTTGTCGCCTTTCTCATCATCTTCAATGTTCAAGCCATTATTTAGGTCTATTGCTAGTTCTTGTTCATCATTCTCATCCACTTCCTTCTCGTCGTTTCTCACATCAAGACCGTGTGAATCTTCATATTTGTCCTCGTTATCATTATTAATGTTCTCGTTTTCATCTTTATTACTATCTGCAAACTCATCTGACCCATCTTGCTTACAATTGTTTTCATCTGGGCCCTGCTTTGCCTGTTCATCACTGTCTTCGGGATCATCTTTAGTTCGCATTTCGTCACCTAACTTTTCGCCAGCCATTTTGGTCTTGTCTTCAAATTTCTCCTCCTCTTGGTTCATTTCATCCAAGTTGTCTTCATCGTTGTCCCACATCTTCTCATCAACAACCTGCTCGTTTGGATCGTGCCCGTCACCCATTTCACGATCCACCTCTTCTTCATTGTCACCATCGTTTTCATCTTTGTTCTGGTCCTGTTGTTCTGGCAAGTCAAATGTGTCTCCTTCAAAATCCCCCTCCATTTCCATACCTGTATCTACTTCGTCCTCTTTGAGCTCCTTCTTTTCCTGAGATGACCCTGCCTCCTGGTCATTGTCACCTTTTAACCCCAAGAGTTGTTCTTCATTCTCAATTTGGTCCGTCACATCATTTTTGCCATCACCTTCACCCATGCCAGTACCTTCTACATCATCTTCAAATTTCATTTCCCCTGAACACCCCTCATTATCACCGTTACTGCCGTCTGAGACATCGTCTGAACAAAATCCCTGGGCTATTAAAACCCGAAATACTCGGAGTAAAACATAAAGAAGTTTTGAATGCTGGCAAAAGAAAACAGAAGCATCTTGCAGTCGGCATTTTGATAGGTGCAGCATGTTTCGAACCAATGAAAACGAGTTTATTGTAGATCGTGTACACAACGAACGAGTAAATTCATCAGGAAGGGCATCGCAGTGCAACGACAGAAGAGCGTCGGAAAGCACAAGAAGTTTCTCTTGTAACTTGAAAAGTTGAAGACTGTCCCACTCAGTCACCATTTTTTTGTGGCTGCTGCAAATAGTCGGATGGACACCATCTTCTATTGACTGTGGTTGTTCTGGAGAAGAACTCTTTCCTTGGTCTTGCTTTGTTGAGGAGCCAATAGACTGAGCGGAAAGGAGTGTCGCCTGTACCAAGTTTGAAATTAATGTCAAAGTTGACACTACCTGTGATTTTGTTGCGGAAGTCAAGTCAGCTTCATTGGTTGGATGAGTAAATAAAAGGGCTAACTCAAGCACTTGATCGATTTTGCTGATAGAAGATTCAAAGATGGATGGTGACAGGATGTTGTCACAAGCTTTTACACACAAAACAAGGTCTTTTTTGACATCTTCTAGGGTCCGTCCAAGATTGATTTTGATTATATGAACGCGGTCAGAAGCAATCGGCATCTTTCCGCCAGAAGGCGAATAAGACTCTTCTAGTTTTGACGCACAGCCTGTGAGAATCGTGACAATGTCGCGGACTCTGTTTCGATCATTTTCAGTATCCACAAGTGTAGATGTTTCCTTGATGAGAAGAACAAGCTGACGGAGGTCCTCAATAGCTACTGCAAGAGCACGTTCAAACTGAGCTGTTTTGAGATATAACTTATTCTGTCCGTGTGGAATGTGGTCAGTGATACCTTTATAACCTTCAAGAACTGATTCAATCGCACAGATTGTTTGAATCATATCAGCAACCATGGATCTTTCCTGGCAGAGTAAGAATAATATGTGATCACTATAGCCTTGCATCAATGCCATTTCTCTTTGGCTCATATATTGGCTCCCTAACATAGATATCTCAAACCGAACCCTTGATATCTCAATGAGGCATCTGTGAAAATATGATTCCCCTTTCTCTAACATCACTTGAATACCTTGATGGGAATGAGAAATGCTATTAAACGACGGTATTGGGAGCTGAAGCAGTTGATGTGAGTCTCTAATCTGAGAAGGAACTGACCACTTCATGGATGAGTATCCCTCGTCCTTGAGGCACTTGAAGAGATCCACGAGTGCCCTTTGCTTCACCTGCTTCGTTGACTTTGCCGTCCTCAAACCCTCGATTCTAAAAAAAATCGTTTCTACTATATTTGCAACGGAAGTAGCACCTTCCTGAGCCCATGACTTGCTTGTTGAAATGATAGTTTTCATTCGCTTGTCATAATGACCGATACGAAGTACATATTTATCAACAGATTTTGACACCCCAGCAGATATCCACTCGCTATTCGACACTTCGTCACCCATTTTCTTGAAGTCGGACTTTGTTATGTGAGCGGTAACCTGCTCGCCCATTATTTCAGCCTGCGTAAGGACCGGGAAAATTGACGAGTTGACTGGAACCTCTGTAACAGGTTCGTGGTCGCCAGCTTTTGTCTGGTTGGATGATCTGACACCTTCGACGAAATTTTGCTCAAGTATGCTCAAAACTGATGAATCCAATGCTTCATCGTAATCTCGTAAGAATTTCATTAACTTGCGATGGTTCTTCTCGCTGGACTCGGCCTGTTGGAATCCGTGTTTGTTGCAAGAAGTCAGAACTGTAAGGAAAACAAAAGAAATTTGGCAGAGAAAGAGCGCACCAGTGAATAGTAAGACTGCTCATCCCACTTCGCCAGCTTGACTTCATCTTTGAGGCGTTTCTCAATAGGTTCGCGAAGTTTGTCCTTCCTCTGCATCAAAACTGGCATTAGTCTATCATAATGATTACAAAGAGAACATAACAACCTAGCAAGAGGCAAGCGTTTAGGTCCGCCAACAAGGCACTCATGTTGAAGCTCGTTTGCAAACGCCTTCAAAAGATCAAGTCGTTCTTTACACTCTGCAAGATTTGATGTCAAAATGAAAGTGTCGAGAGCTTTTGCGAGATCTTCGGTATTTTTTGCATCACTGTCTAACCCCAATCTTTCTGATATTTTTCGAAACCCCTTCCACACCCATGATGGACATAATGCAGGTGTATAGGATTGCGATTGTTTGCTGGTTTCGTGTTTTGTAGGATCCGATCGATTTTTGTGGAGTAAGCTGTAGATTCGCGGCCAGTGTTGATTTGCGCGTATACCACGACGTTTTTCTCGTATTGTTAGCAAAGACGACCAACTCTGTAACTCAAGCTTTCTCCAGCTGGTGACTAGGGCACTGATATCTTTCAGGGGTTTCCCAAGTTGTACATGTTGACTTGCGTGCTGCTCCCAGTCTTGTGCTCTGCGCAATATTACCTCCAACCCAGACATCACTTTGCCCAGCGAAGTGAGTTGTAAATCCAACTTTCGAATTCTCTCGACTACTTGTCCCAGTCCAATAAGAATAGAATGACCAGGGAATGCTCGTAAAAGCTGGGCAATGCGAATGAGTAGTCCCCTAAGTGGCAAATCAGCTTTAATACTTTCTGATGGAAAAGGGTCATTGTGAAAGTCACGAATCGACTTGGAGTAACGTGTAGGCGCCCACATACTTCTGTTTGTGCTGCATCTCAGTGACAAAGCAAACATATGCGATCCAAGAAATGACAGCTCATCACTAGGATTCTCCATCCAATTTGTCAATCGGCCCATGCAACTGGCAGCGTCATAGCATGCAACAAATGCTCTCGTCCGAAGATTGTCATCTGGCTTCTTTGTCGGGGAAAACAACTCATTGTGTAATTCAACGACCAATGATAGGTCCCGTTCCGGGAGATAAGGCCGCTTACTTGCATCGTGGTGAGTATCATGGTGATTATCGGAATCTTCATAGTCCTCGTCTTCATCCAATGAATCAATAATACGTTGAAATTCAGCACCGTGATGTGGGAAATATTCTCGGAATTCTCTTTCGTCTTGCTCAGCTTCGCTATTGGGCTTGTTGTCGCAACGCTTATGATCAGACTCTTCTGAAGAGTCATTGGCTAATTTCGACAACACAGTATTCACCATCTGAAGAGCCTCGCCAGTCAAATGAAAAGAGGCCTGGCCATCAAGACATAAATGAAGATGCAAACGAAATAGAGCAGCAAAATGGCAAGATCGAACAATGTTTGCGATTTCCACCCTTGCTCCATTTCGCCCGCTCACACCAAATTGAAGTATTAATTCATCATAGCTGCTAACGAACAAGTCCTCTTCTATCGTCTTCAAGAAGTCGCCATCTACGCATGGATACATCAAGAACGAATTTTGGAGCTGAATTATTTGTGTCGAGTGAATAGACTTGACGCGATTGAGTGAAAGTTCTCTCAAGCCCCGCTGAATAGACTTTATTTCATTGATTAAAGGAACAGTGACGTCCTCGTACATCGCATAGATGGTAGATAAACGATAACAAAATGCAGTAGCAGAACACTGCCAATTTATTTCCTGAGACCTGAAACTCGATTCGGCAGAGGTCTCAATCAACTTGAATATATTCGAGACGTTTTCCACACTTGCAACAGTGTTGCAAAAATGATGAACTTCGCGGTACAAATCATGAAATAGTGGAGAGTTATTCGGCCGCTCGGCGATTTTTTTCTCTTGAGAAGATCGTTTCTTTAAGTACTCCACTTTTTGGTCACGAAGCAGTCTTGCAGTAGGAGAATCCGCACCAAAGTCGCCACATATCACAGAATGGAGGTCATGAGAAAGAATATTTGAACTAATATCGCGTATAATCCAATCGAGCTGTTCGACTTTTGCTGCTGGTCTGCGCCCAGGATCGATTGGTGACGTTGGAGCTAAAAGATGAAGACGCAAAAGGCCGACGTAGGCCCATGCTTGAGCCGAGTATTGTTTGTACAACACAGATCCCTCCTTAGTAACATTAAGAAGCTGAATCTTCTCCATGAGTGGCGCCACCAAACTAGTCACGTTGTTCCCAACAGACGTTGCCAAGGACAAATTGGCATTCGACATTGGAGGTTGATCAAGAAGCTCTGCAATACTTGAAGCAGCATCTCCGGTCTGATGAAGCAGTACATTCAAGACGACTGAGACATGATACTTGATCAAATCTATAGGGGACCCGCCAGACCACTTTTTACAACGGGCAAACAGCGAAAGCAAATTGCTGGCTTGGCATCGCCTTGCGTCGCCATTCTCCATTGTCAGAAAAGATGCATTCGAAGTTTGAAATGGTAGCTGAAGAAAGTGGAACATTGCTGCTCCGTGAGCATTCATATTGATCCGGCTGGGGCCTGCGCAACTTGCCATGAGGGAATATTTTGCAGATGATCCAAATATTGGTGATATGGAAGCGATTTGTCGAGATTCAGTTTCATCCTTATTCCAAAGAGAGGGGCTTTGTAGCTTTGAGCTTATTGACTCAAGATCATTGTATGAGTTGCACCAATGATGGTTATGAAAAGAAGAAAGCATCCGAGGGAAAAGACAACCAATTACTTGGAAGAGAGCGTCATCAGTCAACACGTGGTCACTCTCTAAAACCCATAAAAGAGTCTGATAAGGACGAAGATCTTCAATGGACCATTGAGTGTGTGAAATGAATTTTTTTATGAAAGAGTGCATTGGAGGACAGAGTTTTCGCAGTTCATTGGCAAGATGATTGCCAGACGAGTTTAGATTCTGCCGTAGCACTCTACATATGCCGAAAAGAATTGGACCTTCATCCTGGATGCACCATATTTCACCTGGGGGAGGATAATAAAGGTGCAAGCGTCAAATCAGCAAGACTAGATGCAGTTCATACTTAAAGGTCAGTTTAGTTTGTCACCTACCGATTTGTGAAGTTTGGATTTCCCCGAAACGCATCACAAGATTGTGCACGAAATCATTTCCGTTCTGTCTGTTAGTGTTTTTGAGGCCTAAATCTTTGATTGCTTCTAAATCGAGAGCATTCTCGACTGTCTGAATAGATGTATCAATAGTAGCATAATTCAAGTCAGCAAGAAAATCTTTCTTTCGGCGTTTGAATGATTGCATGATTGAAGACGTCACGATGTCCCACGCGGTTCCATCTTTCGAGGATACTCCAAGTTTGACCTCATCTGATGTGGCCCAGAATATTGTTGACAGAGCACCTAAGAGCTCCGAGAAGAACGCCTGGTCGGTATACAGGCATGGATGGTTTGACCTAACTAACACGTTGGCATCAATAGGATGTCTCGCTGATGAAATGATATATGTGAAACCAAAGAAATCTTCTTTCGTAAGAGTGCACTGTCTTGCAATGTCTTGGATACTATGAAGTGCTTCAACGTTACGAAGAGACGAAGGAAGAATAGGATGGCCACCCTTTTTCCACAAGATGTTCTGGAATGAAATACTTCCTCCCATTGACTCCTCAATTTTTCTGTCTATTGTTTCAAAGGATAGTTGTAGTTGATTAATGATTCGGATGATTGCCATATCATCATCATGTCTGAAATTTTTAATTGATTTCTTGAGCCAAGTATAGTGAATGAAAAATCCTCCAAATGAGAGCCCGGGCAGGCTTGAACTGATTCCTATGTTCTGCGACCTCTTGAGATATTGCCAGAACCAATCTCGACACAACATAACTTCAGTCAGTGTAGATTCAATTTTGTTGGCACACACGGAATGTAATAAAGAATCCAATGTCTGAAATAGAGGAAATAAAAGTGGGGTGACTGTGCACGCGATGACTGATTCATCGATTTTCCCTTTGTTGATGCAATACGACAGCGCTATGATGTTAACGCTGTCATATGCAGGAAGAGTCTTAACATTGTCGAGCTGGTAATAAGTGAAAGCTTCTTCAAGCAAGTAATACGACCGAGCAGCAAGAACAGCTTCAGACGTGTTCGACTTTACTGTGCCAGCTTTACTAGCTTGAGCGAGAGATGCATTGATGGCATCAATCAATGAGACTGGGTTATTAGCGATTTGAGCCTCTGATCGACGAGAAAATGTCAAACTCAGCAATAATACGATGATTTTGACTTGAGACGATAATTCAGAACAATGGCCATCGAAAAAGTAAAGCAGGGAGAGATCGGAAGAGCACACGTCNTCAGAACAATGGCCATCGAAAAAGTAAAGCAGGGAGCGTAAGTCTCGTAGATTCATCACTTCCAGAAGTCGACAGATAACTTGAAAACGCATTTTAACTTGTGTATCTGTCTGCTTGTTGTCTAGCTGATGAAAATTGAACTCGCTTGGCAACATTTCTAGTAGTGGCCGAAGATCCTGTTGATTATTGCTTGTCATAAATCTGATAAGCCTCCCAGCTCGTGCTACTTCCCCATAGAAGGAATCAAGTAGCAAATCCCTCCTTGGTGACATGGCAGATATTAGCCCCGAAAATGATGGTTTTATCGAATTGCAGGTAGTGTGCCCATGGGTCTCATACAACAACTGATGTGATAAGGCAAGAGACGAACTAGTTCCTCGTTTCAGAAGTGAGGAAAACAAACTACCCCAACCCTTTAGGGATTTGATTGTAGGGCAGTCCTCATGGCATGTCAAACTTTGTTGACAGTCAGAACGATGACTTGTGACCATGTATAGCCCTACATCATGACATCTCACCCCAGAATCCCACAGTCCTGTAAGTGCGTCGATATTTTCAACCTGATTGCCATAAGCTTGAAGCGAAGTGTCTTTAGCAAAAACAGACGGAATGACACATATTTCAATGCATCTGTTTCTCATCGCTCTGGAGACTTCACCATGAGAGTTGGGATTCATACTAAGGAAGAGACGAAAGTTTGGATGTGGCTTTATAACTCTAGGTTTGGCTTCTTGATTATCGCTTGCGATCCCACATTCCGTTACGACAAGCTGACCCCCAAACTCCATCAATGGATTGAGCCGGTCTAAAACAGAAGAAGGACAATAGTTAACATTTTCCAGGTGTAGCCAATACCCACGCTCCATTGCTTCGACTAGTGTACCATCCACCCACTGAAACGGTGACTGAGCATCTTTGAGATGGTCCTGTGTTGCCAGGGACAACCACTTGCGACAACATGCAATTCGGTTGGAAAAAACTGTTGCGAACAAAGGACAGTGGTTAGCGATCGCCTCAGAGCACCCCACTAGTTCACGCACAGCGGAAAGAATTCTCTTATTTCCTACAAACGAGTCAGAACATTTTGACACTTCTTGGTTGATTACCCGGTAATTCCTAGTCAGTGATCGAAGCACGTCCACGTTTACATCATGAGAAAGACAGGCGCTGGCATAAATTCGGCTTATTATTTTCAAGACTTTTTTTGACATCTTCATTGAGTCAGTTTGCTCAAAGCACCCAATAAGCTCGGTAACATCAGTCGAGGACGACATTGCAAGAGTTTCTATCTGGATATTGGAAGCATCAGCAAGTGTCTTCAATATCGTGGTCTTTCCACATGAAGATGGCCCAACAAGAAGGCAAGGCCAGTTCATTCGAACGCATGATGCCACTGCTTCCATGGGGCTGTAAAGGGACTGCGCAGTATCTGGTCCACAGTCCTGGGTAGTAATGTCTGACCATGCGAACTCATCTAAATTGCGCTCAATTGCTGTTGTTCCCATTACAACACGAGTTTGCGAAACAGTCAACCGAGGAGGGGACGTAAAATTTGCAGCTTCTCCCAGATACTCGTTAAATCGCTTTTTAACCAAAGTCCTATCTTGGGCTGTTCTCAGACGTTGAGTGTAGAGTATGTTTGCGTATTTTGCTGCACAAGCAGGAGTGACCTCTGCACCGTCTCCGGTGAGAAGTTGACACCATCGAAACACATCTCTTAAGTTGAACTCCCAGGGGCTTCCGTGCTGTCCGTAGAAACCTGTCTGAGTGTCATGTTGTACCTGGCAGTTTGCATCAACCATGTTGGTCACCAACGCGGTAGGGATGGAAGGGAATTGGTCCGAAACAATATTAAGCAGGTCATTTCGTGTCAGCGCCTCCACATATACTTTTGTGAAACGGTTTAAGAATGACTTGGGAAGTCCTTTCCTTCCTCCACCTTGAGCAAGTGGATTTTGCGCGGCGAAGATTCTAAATGAAGGCGGACAATCAAACGACTTTCCTAGTTCTGGAATATAAACGCTTGCTCGATGATCGAGGCAACTGTTCAAGCCTTCCAGTACAGACTGAGACGCAAGATTTAATTCGTCAAGAAGGACCCAATCTCCCCGCTTGATAGCTTTCAATAAAACACCATCACACCAACGAAAAGTGGCATGAGACGACAAGTCTGTATTGGTCTCGTTTGTATAAGGTAAATCGTTTCCCATCAAATCTGAAATGTCTGTTTGTTCTGAGAGATTGATTCTGACCAAATGGTGTCCAGAAGCTGCTGCAAGAGCCGATATTAAACTGAGCAAAAAGTAAGTTACAAAATTTAAGTCTTGACAAGATATGACTTAAGAGAGAGCAATTATTCAGGGGACTCTTTCACCTTGTCTTCCCGACTCCCGGGCTACCTTCGAGCAGAATGGGCTTTGATATCTGCATTCCCCTGAGAACACGGCGCAGGTTCATTCCGGTTGTTGGTGCTGTCATGTGAAATTGTGATTCCGTTTTGATTGCTTTGTTTCCTTTCGGTATTGTAAAGGGACGTATTCCAAACATATCTTCTGTGTCTATTAAGGATTCCTCGATTTCTTTTAGCTCATCTTTGAAGCCAATAATGTCCAGCGGTTCTCCAATCGATGCAATTTGCTGTAGCAAAAAAGATTTTGCCTTGTCTCGAGTTACAGATGCTTCATGATTTGATACTCCAGTGCCTAGGCCGATACCATCCAGATGCATCAAAGAAGCGCCATGAACGTATGCAGAAAACTGGTCAACCACTTTGCCTTTAAGAGAAACGTAAGAAATGAATCTCGCCCAAGACAATACATCCCGCAAGGAGAGTTTAAAGTCGTTACAACACGTAGTTGGATCATCACAGATGGTGCCATTAAACCAGTCAACGTAATCCAGCATCATTTTGCGGAGATTGTCTGCCCCATCCATTGGACTGCAAATTATGTCACCACTATAGGACAAGAATGATCGTTCAAGGACTAAATCAACATCTGATCTATGAGTCACTGGTGGGACCCAAATTTCAGTAAATCGCGATCGCAATGCAGGACTCAGCTCTCGCTTGCCAAAATCTGTACAAAAATGGTCGTGTTGATTTTAAGGAAACGAATCGTGTTATATGATGCCTCATCAAGTAGAGAGATGTCAAATCTACACTTACCTCCCCCAGGGTTCATAGTAGCAAAAATTCTGAATTGTTCATGCGCTTTGACTTCACTGCTCAAACTTTGAGTCGTGCTTTCGGGTTCATGAGCACATACGGGGCCTTCGCCTCCTTTCTCTGCCAACGTCAAGGTTCTTGACGGCTCCAACACAGAATTGAGTCGTTCCAGCACAGCATCTTCTGCTAGGCTCATTTCATCCAAAAGCAACATGCTGCCTTGCTTCATTGAGCAGACTAATGGGCCGTCAACCCATTCAAATAGCGAAGTATACTTTTGATACAAAGTCTTTACCTCTTGCAAAGTGCTCTTAATCAATTCACCGTGGAGACGATTTGTGAGAGTAGAAGACCGCATGCCATCTGCTTCGCCATCATCTAACTTTCGCCTCTTCTGTTGAGTTCTCCTTGTGTTTGCTTCGTTCTCTTTTTCTTCGTTGCAAAGATACAATCTCGACAACTCATGCAAAAAATCGATGATTTCTTTTGGCGAATCGAGAGGGGGGGATGCAATTGTATTTATGTCGAATGAAGAATCGTTCCAGTTTTGAAAAATTTCTGTTACTTTCTGTGTCATTTCTTGTACAATGCTTTGCCTACCACGTATAGGGCGGAATCCACCAAGTAGGTCACTTGTCTCTGTGCTGGCATGGCAATTAACAACAGTCAGTGGTATTTTGAGAATTATTGCTAGAAGCTGAACTACTGTAGTCTGGTTGCAAGAGAAAGTGAGTAGGAATAGGACCATTCATTAGAACAAAACGGTTGATTGGTGAATATTAATCGGGACCATTCACCTTTCCACAGCCTGTCTCGCCCACAAGCAAAACTGGCTCTTTTTGCTTTATGCATCTCATCACCAAAGTAAGAAGCCTCAGAATCGATTTTGTCGGAGCAATGGAATCCACATGAAGACCAGATTCATACAACAACGCTTTTTGCCCCAACACCTGTTCCAACATCTTGCGCCCTTCGGAGTTCTCGCCGTAGTATGTGTCGTTCATTTCAATCCTGACTTTGAGTTCACTTTCAATTACGCTTCGAACCACATCTTTCTCTTCGTCGATACGAAGTCTTTCGGCGAGCAGCATGAAACCCTCTCTTGCAAGCTCTTGTTTGGATGTGGCCCCACGCTCGGCCCATCGTAACAAATCCCGCGGTGTTACAAGCCCATCTTTGCCTATAAATTTGTTGTCATGTGCGCATCGATAAGATACTTGTGCATGCGAGCAACTTGCCATGTTTGAAAATTGAATATTCATCACGACCTCTTACCTCTGAAAATGCCTGTCCTGCTCCTTCGCTGCCTTAAAGACTTCATTACTTTTACCAGCATTATTGCATGAGATGGTGGACAGTCAGATCTCCGTTCTAATATGACAGTCATTTCATTCTCGGGTATATCTGCCATGTGAATTTCCACGAAACGGTTGCGGAAAGCACGCGAAAGAGGCTTCCTGCCACCATATGCTCCAGCTGGATTTTGTGTTGCAAACAATCGAAAATTTGGGTGTGGCTTCACTACTTCATTTATCTCTGGCAGATATAGCTCTCGGTTGTCATCAAGGAGGCGGTTCAAAGCCTCTAATACTTCGCTGGGTGCCAAGTTGAGCTCGTCGAGGATGACCCAATACCCTTTTCGCAAAGCTTGCACAAGAATTCCTTCTTGAAAAGTTATCTTGCCATTTGTATCCGCAGCATATGATCCAGTGTATTCCTGAATGTCAGTGTGCTCGTGATTGTTGATTCGAACGCATCTGTGCCCTATTCGTTTAGCCAAGTATTCCACGAGGCTTGTTTTGCCTGCAGACGTGGGACCCTCCAACAGAACTGACCACGGCCCACTTGCAACAGCTTGGCATAAGCGGCGAAGATTGGCAGTGGCAGACGGTGTTAGGACAAACTTTGGCCGCCCACTCGATGAAGATGAAGGTTCGGCCCAATCAACTTGCTCCTCGTCGCCGGATTTCATCCAAAAGGGCTTTATAAGGACGTGAGATTCGACTCCATTCTTACCGTCCGGTCTACGACCGGGGTGATCACGCTCTTTTGCTGAGAGACCTCTGCTTAATGACAAGTTGAATAACTTTTGTACAATGCATCGTGAAGGTAAGTCTAATGATCCCTCAAATGCTAGCTCAAATCCCTCTAGTATTGCACGCTGAGGAGAATATCTCTGCTGCATTATTAGAGCTCTTCCCGCGGCCAATGCACGACAAAGAGTCCTCATTGTGTATCTTGGTCGTTGACCGCCACCATCGACGAGGGATTGTTCCGAAAGCAATCGGCATTGAAGGTACACATCAACTGCAGTCGTGACGGATTCCGAATGTTCCAACGGTATCCCATTGGTTGCAACAGCACCATCGAGATATCTAGAAGCGACAAGCCTCAACTGAGTTGGATCAGTAAGCTCGTCAACATAAATCTCAGTAAAACGTGATCGTATGCTACCAGGTAAGTCTTTTTTTCCTGCGTCTGTGGCAGGATTCATTGCAGCAAAAAGCCGAAACTCAGGATGTCTAACAACTGCCTCAGCGTCTCCTTTCTCTGTAAGTGTTATGCTACCCGTTGAATCATCAAGGAGTCCACAAAGTCTTTGTAACGTTTCACTTGATGCAAGGTTTATCTCATCCAGTAGCACCCTTTGCATCAGTAGAGTCATGTAAGCGTTTGCATATGAAATTGATCGGAGAAGAATGATGAAAACAATATTCTGAACTCACCATTTCCCAGTGCGAATGGCATCAACAAGAGCCCCTTCGGTAAACAAAAAAGCCATGCCAGACTCACTGGCTACCCGTTGGCGTTCAAAGCGTTCCGCAGTCAAACGAAATTCTGCCCACGTAGCAATATTCTTCTGATCTTTTCCTTGGTGCATCTGTTTGTGTTGAATACGAATAAGTGTACATAAACCTTGCTAAAAGTTCACAGAAGTGGATTCCACTTACTTTTTTCTCTCCCATACCTGCTGCCTTTATAAAGCACTGAGCAAGCTTCTTCCAATCGCTTTTCTCAAAAGCATTTAAAACATACCTAAGGAATTGAGCATTTTGGCTCCTCGAGAAGCTAGAGACGAATAAATCCACAAAGATATCATAAATACCGCGCGCAACATGACGAATTTCTAATGGTTTGTATCCTCCAAGTAAATCGGTGGAATCTGTTTGTAGAGAAAGATTCAACACCAGCAGTTCTCGGCCCGTGAGAGAGGCTAACCGTTGAACGAGTGTTGTCTTTCCACAGCCTTCAAATGAGCAGAGGTTTAAAAGCATGAAGGATACAACCCAATCTTCAGTTGAAATTTATGCAAATATCGCACGATAGCTCACCAGTTTCTCCAACCAAAAGCGCAGGCTCATTCGCAGATGCACATACTGCGATGGATTCCATGAATCGAAGGGAATGATTCGTTTCGGCAAAACTACGACGTTTTCCAGGCGCCATATTCCCGTCCAATCCCTCATCCTCCTCTTTGACGGCCGTCAGCCGAGCTCGACCGACAGATACACTACGATTGTTGTGTCCACCGAAAGAAACAGACGGAATTCGACTTTCAATATACCTCGTTGCTGCATCGGCGGTAAGACCCCAAATGGGTGCAGCTACCTGACAGATAAAATCTCTCCGCTTTTCGATGTGTGGACAAGACATGGCAAATACGTCCACGGTCTCAGCCAGGCAAATCAAACGCTGTGATTCTGTTGCATATTCTGTTCCAGGCTCAAAATCCAAGGCATTGGATATTCGAGACAGTAGTTTGATGTAATCCCTGACTGAAACATGTCTTGCGCCATGTCCAAAAATTCCTTTCAAAGTGTGATCTAGATTGTTTTGATATGGTTCGGCACTGCTCCCAGGATCCTCGTCATTTGTGACTTCATCATTTCGACCACTTCTATCCAACTTTCTTAATATCTCTAAAACGGCATCTGCAATAGAATATGGCAAGTCGGGATGGAGCTTCCTTCCAAGTGATTGCAGCTCTGAAAACGGCAAGGGATCTACATGAACTTTTCTCCATAAATTTGGATGCAATACTCGTTTCCCGTTGGACCCCGCGGTTATAACGGATTTTCGTCTTGAGTTGACTGGAGTGCTGCTTTTGTTGTCTATAGATGTGTTGGCAGCCGTCACACAAGTTCCGAACAATCGAAATCTAGGATGGCATTTCTCCTCCTTGCCTACTCCCAACGGTAGAATCCTCTCTTCAAGGAGACGAATCAGCGATGCTTGTATCTCCTCAGGGCATCGATCCACATCTTCAATGAGTACCCATCTTCCCAATCGGGCAGCGGAGGTTAGCGGTCCTGCCATCCATACGAATTCACCAGGAACATCAGTGACAACATAAGATCCTAGGAGGGTTTTGGAATCAGTTTCTTCGTCAATGTGCAATTCTAGAAGTTCGTCCTCTTGATGGGTTTTCTTTTCGCTGATGCCCGAGTTATCGTAGAACGAAGCAAAGGACGAACATTGTCTAGAAAGCTCGCGTATCAAACTTGATTTCCCACTTCCTGGAGGACCACAGACGAGTATCGGCGGTGGATGAGGATCGTTCGACATGGCAACTCCAAGCAATGACATGTTGCGCATCGTCGTCTCGGTGGGGATGAAGCATTTGCTGGACGACGATGATAAACTGCACTGAGGTCCATTCTGTTCCAGCGATGAACGGCAGTATTGAACGTAGGAGGCAACCGAACCTCTGCGCGGGAGCAAGATACCCTTGCCAACATGGATCAAAGAAGGATGCATCGGAATAAATTGACGAATATCCTCACTCGTTGGCACTTGAAAAATATACTTTTTATTTGCCTCTTCTTCAGCCTCGTGTCTCGCTCTCCTCTCGATTGCTTCCCTCTCACGCGCCTCCAGCGTCAATGCTCCGTTCTCACATCCAAACTTGGTCTTGACCCTTTCGACCTTGGGCAATACAACTCTGCCCACACCCCTCATCCGATGGGCCTCATATACAGTCTCTTCTTCCATAACTGTCCACGGATGTCTCACGAATGGAACGTCGGGTTCGTATACACCCATTCGTTTAAGGTATTTGGACAACGGAAGCGATCGTAGTGCAAACAATGATCCGACAGCACGGGAGGCATGCCACTTCATTTGAAACAAGGGATTTTTCCAATCCTTGCAGTGGGGAGCATTGGTTTCGGGGGAGTATCCTCCTATGAAGAACTTGAGATCTTTGAGCGGGTGGGAAGCGTTGCCAACTGCTTCATCGGTTGCGGTGTCCTCTTCCACTTTCATGTCTGTATCACCATCATCGTCCACCTCCATGGCATCCTTTGTATTACTGGCAGAAGAAGAGCCCGTTTCTCTACTTTGCGAATGAACCATGATAAAAAGCGAAGTATCCCAATCCCACCACTTTCTCACAAACTCAATCTCATAACGCTTGGAGGAAAAATGATGAAGCAATTCCCGAGCCGCTTCGGCTGCCACCACTGCCTCTTGTGCCTCCAAAACACTCTCATTCTGCACACTCCTAGAACTCAAATCACTGCCAGTGATTCTTTTTGCCACAAATGGCAACAATGTCAAAGGACATATACTGTCTCCCTCCACCTCAACGCCAAGACCTCGAACGCCACCAAACAAATCAGAAATCACCGGCGCCAACTGTGGAGCCTCTCCAATCCAAAACCCAAACAATACGAATGCCCGCAGCGTCCCCCTGTTCACCGCGTCGCTGCTCGTCGCCTCATCACCTGAGATCCTGCGTTGGCCCTCCATCAACACGTTAACCGAAGCTCGTACTGCCACATCGTAAGCTACGGGAGCCAGACAGCGAAGCAACGAGCGGAGTGCATCGATGCGTGTGTGGTTTCGAGGACGGCCTCCTTTGAATCGAGAGATGTTTTTGAAGGGCGGGAAGATGCTTTCTTCTTCTTCCTCCTCTTCTTCCTCTTCCTCGTCGTCGTCATGTGGATAGTTGCTCAAGTCATCGACATCGATCGGCGCAACGACTTCGTTGTCTATCGGGAGGAAAACCGCGGGAACATCCAGAATCAGATTCGATGGATCCGCAGCGATCAGCAAAGTGCGCGCGAGAATGTCAACGATGGTTTCTCCATCGGTTTCTTCTTTGTGAATCAAGTTGCTGCTGTTGTCGTTGTTTGGAGTGAGGGCCGAGGCGTAGACGATCATGCGATGGAGGTAGGGCATGGTTGTGTTGGCGGGTGACACTTTGGAGTCGGGGAGCACCCGGTCTTTGTTCGTTTTATCCATTTTGGTCGAGACTTTGAGATGAAAGAGTGCCTGTGATTAATGTAGCTTTGGGTGTCTTTTGATCATTATTCTTCTCGTTAAGACTCCTTGCAAGTTAAGTGATGGTTGGATCTGAGAGATGGTCGCGGAACAATTATTTCATGAGCCATGTTGGGATGATGGGAGATGGCTTAGTTTTTGGTGGGCACTTTGTGATGGCAGCTGTCATGATGTATGGAATGTACTGCGCAATGCCACGCTATACAATATGGTATTGTATGCTTATCGTATGGTACCTTTTAAACAACCGATGCGCAGTGATGGGTGATAGAAGACAAAGCGATCCCATGTGGCAAAAATATGGTGAGAAAAAATACAAAAATGACTGGCTCTCAGGACAGCAGCAAATTAGTTGTGCATTCGTATTAATTAAATTTATGTGATGAAAATATGAAGGGTGGCTTCCAAAACTCGCCTAAATCGTTTACCATCTCCCCAATTTTCGCCCAAATGCCCCTAAACACCTAACCTAAATAAAATTTAGACAAGGGGTCAGGACCCCTTGTCTAAATTTT